>CAJNIZ010037803.1:3458-40545 GCA_905231905.1 Symbiodinium pilosum
GAAACTCCCACATAGTGACATATGCGGTTTAGGTTTGGGGCATAAGGCCCCCTGGTTACTTAATAGCCGCCCTTTCTATAACCCCGTTTAAGGAGTTTAGACCCTAAACCCTAAACCCTATATAACCCCCCCTAAAGGAGTTTAGACTCTAAACCCTAAACCCTAAACCCTATATAACCCCCCTTTAAGGAGTTTAGACTATAGCTCATGTGGGCCAACCGGCTCTGCTCTGTGCGTTTGACTCTCCACGCTCCAGGGGCCAGCTATCGTGCAAAGTGAAGTTCCCAAAAGCTCCATGTAGCTATATGGGTAGTTCCCAAAATTATGGGCCCTCTTTGATGATAGGTTATGTTACGGCACCTAATATTTAGGGTACCAAAATGGGACCTTTATTTTGGGAACTACCCATATAGTATATACTTAGGGCCTAAGGGAGTTCCCATATAATTACTTTAGGGCCCAAGTATATACCATATAGCTACATGGAGCCTTTAAGTTCCTTTCTTTCCCTAGGGATCCAAATAGCCCAATGTAGGTAATATTCACAGACTTTGGGGCCCAATGTAGGGATTATTTACATACATGAATCCCTAGGGTTTTCCATGAGCTGTCGATTCCGAACGTGAGCATGCTACCAGGACAATGGCATTTGTGCAACTAGTCAACTACTTTGACCCCATGGCTACTGCGAACATGTTGATGGATGCGAGCATTTTGCCAGGATAACAGCGTGTTCGTACAACTGAGGCGAACATATCAAAGAAAGCGAGCATGGTGAATCAAAACAATGATTTCCTGGTCCTGCCCAAAGTTTCGTTTTTCTCCACTTTCTTTGGCTAGAGCAACACACATAAAACTCTGAAACATGCTGACCGGTCTCAGTGTTTTGTCTCCTTTGCAACACAAACCGCTCAAAAGGATAAAGTTTGTTTGCACATTCCATGTCCCGGGCAGACGAGTAGGCGGCCACCTTGTTTAAGTATTTGGCCCTTAAGGCTGTGTGGTTTTGCAGATGTGTATGTTGAGGTAGCTGACAGCGGTAGGGTCCAAGTACCTAAGCCGGATGTATTTTGAGCCCAGGGGTTTGGAGTTTTTCAGTTTAAGGTTTCTGTATAGGAGCTCCCAAATAAGTCCATGTCTTCGGAGTCCCTACCATAACGAGAGTAGTATGTTGAGGTTTCTTTTGCGGGCGCCTGTTCCTGAACATTACCACGCAGGTGTGCTGAGGCCACATTGTACGCGCTCCGGGTATTTGGACCCTTAGGGTAAGCTTTTTTAGGTTGAGGCTGCTTGGAAAAGATGGCTCGTGGCCACTAGACTACATAATGGAACTACTGCGAGCATCTGGTGTCTGATTGTGACAATTCAAATGCTTGGATGGACCTCACCCCAGGGTCCAAGCACCCATATGGTATATGATTACGTCCCACAAGGGTTCCTGCACAGATACTTGGTGAGAGTTGAGATCCTGGAGCGGTAACCCTACACCCTGAACCCTAAACCGCTGAAATAAGGCAGTGGAGTACCACCAGGCTTGATAAATCGCCCGCATTCCCTGAACCTTCCCTAGACTACGCAAGGTACCCATGAACCTGGCGCGTGTGACTGGGATTTTTGCGATGACACAAAGCATCCATGAATGTATATAGTATGTACTTAGTACCCAAAGGGGTTCTCATGAAACTACTTTGGGGCACAGGTATATACAGTTTCCCTAAACCCTGAGCCCTAAACTTTAATCCCTGAATCCTTAAACCCTGAAACCTAAACGTTAAACCCTGAACCCTCCACCCCAACCCTAAATCCGAAACCCTAAGCTGTGGATTCTCAATCCCAAAATACCATGCCAAGGATCTCTAACTGGCTCATCCAAAACCTGAAGCTTCACTGGGTTGTCGTTTGGGAACTTAGCTTAAGTTAGGGTTTAGGGTTCAGCGTTGCCTTGCGGGGATACAGGTGATATGGGGTTTACACGGAGGTGTTACCATACTAACCGTACCATATAAATCAGAAATCTACCCTGCATGGTTACTTACAATAAGTGACCTAACAGCAACCCAGTTGAATGGCTGAGCGTTGACTGCTTAAAGGTTCATGGTATTTACCAACCAGGGGTTCTTGCAAGGATGCTTTGAGGCTCCATAAGGATATTGAGGGTTACGGAAAGGCGCACGATGAGGACTGGAGGTCGCGAACATCGACATTTTCATGCGTCATTAGTAATGCTGTTATGATAGCGTAATATCGCAATTTCACGGGCCCCAGGATGCATCCTAGCATACGTACATGCGGCTGCTGTCATCTTGAGGGTCTGTGTTTCTGCGTGACCTGCTTATGAAGCACCTTGCGGTTATGAACAAACCTACGTTTTTACAAACATGCCTCTGCTTATAACTGTTTATACACATTGAAAGGGTTGATCTCTGCTCGTTGGTGTGACATAAGATGATTTCCTTTAGCGCCTTCTTTCGGAAAACGTTCGCGGAGCCTGTTTCTCAAATGGTCACCGCACGTATGACTCATCTTGATATTCAACCCCGCGCCAACCTCGCCCTAGCGACTGATCGACAATAGTACCATCAGATTATGTCATGGGGAGGGGGGGAATATTCGTTCTTTGGGGGATATATACTTGCTCTCCCAAACCCGAAAATCTATGCGGAGGGAATCTATAGAGACACGTGCACTTGGGCTTCAGTCTAAGGGCCTCGCACTCCCCCCACCCTACCTTAAAGCAGACACGAATAAATGGATAGATAGGTAGACAGACAGGTACACACACAGACATATATATATATATACACACACACATGATCTACAGGTTCTTAGTCGGGAATAAGGGAATATAATCCCTTTGAAATCCCTTTACAATATATTCCCTTGTTCCCTTACCAAGAACCAGTGAGCAGAACCGATTTCCGTGCTTTGGGGCAACCGGTGTAAGGTCCAGCATATTGCTGGTGGAACCTCGGCTCGGAAGCCATTTAAAGTCATGGGTGAAATGAAGGTACCCGCCCACCCCACCCATGCCTTAACAGTAAGAACCACGAACCCCTCTTTTGACTAAAGCCTAACATCCCCAGACCCTAAGCCCAAATCTGTATGCTTTAGGCCCTAATCTCCATGCTCCATGCCCTCATGTCTATGTCCTACTTGCTATACCCCAAGCTTTAGTCCCAATCCGAGACCAAGTAGCTTAAGCTTCGGTGAAGCAACAAGCTTTGAAAACCTTGCCACAACATGGTCTAGGGTTTGGGGTTCTGGGTTGGGAGCTTAGGCTCACGGAACGCTAAATAATCCGGGCCCAGGTTACCTGTTTGTTTTGGAAACATGTAGGTCCAGATTATACACTGGAGATAGGGTGGTTCATAGTCAGGGGGCCTTTAAGACGGGCTTCCATTCTTCATAGGATTATATATTCTAGGGATCTATAAGACTATATAGGGTTAAATAGGATTATATGATGGATAGCTTGAATTTGTTTCGCTTGCCCAGCAACCATTTCACCGCTAGCGTTTTCAAGGATCTGAGACGGGGAGGGAAGGAGGCCTCTGCCTGTTTGCGGAAATTGGGGCAATCCTGACCCTAAGGGTCCAAGTACCCAATAATCAGATACTTACCCAAAACCTGTACTATAATTACTATTACCCAAATCCCAAGTACCTAGTTATTGGGTACTTGGACCCTCTGGGTGAACACGCTTCAAGGATGCCCTATTTAGACACGCGCATGTTCATGAGACTGAATAAGAACTTACAGCTTAAAACTGGGCTTGATAATTCCCCTGGAGCGCCCTAGGGGAAACCACCTCAATTCTACTTGCACTCTCCTGAATGATCCTCATGGTGGATGCCCCAAGCTAAAGTAAGGCTCTGACACACTTAGAAGTGATTACTAAGTCCTAGGAACCTCCCAAGTACTGGAGTGTCTCACATGAATGAACCCTCTTTGAGAGAAGATGCAGTCACGCAGCTTGGGTTTAAGGTTTGAGGTTCAGGAATTGAGGGTTGAGGGTTTAGGGTATTACCCTAACCTCAGGGGGTCTGGCCTGTAGAGTTCTCATATACTCCCCCAAAGCTGGATAAGATTATTGTATGTTACGGGGGCCCTTCAGGGTAAGAGTTCGTGTGCATAGATGATAGATAGTGCAGGCTTGCCCTAAACCCTAAACTCTAAATTCTGAACCCTAAACCTTGCATTCTCAACCCTGATTTCTAAACCCTAAACCCTAAACCCTCAAGTTCAAGGCGCCGCCAAGCCCAAGCCTCGCAAAAATTGCTTCTTAGAGGGCTCCAAGGATGAGGTAGAGGGAGGTGGGGGTATGGGAAATGCAGGGTTTAGGGTTTAGGGTTTAGGGCTTAGGGTTTAGGGTGGGGGTATGGGAAATACAGGGTTTAGGGTTTAGGGTTTAGGGTGGGGGTATGGGAAATACAGGGTTTAGGGTTTAGGGTTACCCCAAGATAGGAATACCGTATTGGGGATCCCAATTCATAAGAATTGTAATTTTTGGGGGCTATATGGAGGTACCCTAATTTGGTCCACCCAGCTTCACCCCGCCTGGTGAGCCACCTGAGCTAGGGCTCAATGCTACAATACCCTGGCCTGGCGGTCCAAGTACCGAAATCAAAAGGCTTCCTACATCGGTACTTTGAGCCCGAATTCTCTACCATTCAGGTACATGGACCCTCAGGGTTCGGATCAAGCCCGACGCGTCATCAGGTACCCCGTGACCGTTGTCGTTGCGCAGGTCGTTGAGCCATGTTCACCAGTCTGGTTTCTCTGCCATTGTTCCCTGCGCGCTCAACGCGGATTCCTCGTTCCTGCGCACCACGAATTCGAGACCCTAAACCCCGAAATCTAAACCCTGAAACCCTTACTGCAAAACCCATTTCTGGTACTTTCCTTAAACAGAGGGACCCTATTTTTCACCCCAATATACTATACAGTCCTTAAAAATGGAACCCCCAAAAGGGTACCCCTAATTTACCAGCCAAAACAGACCAAAGTCTACCTCACAAGCGCCTGGCTCTCCTGATCCCCTCCCACTCAAAACAAGCACGCCCACCCGCCTAATAATACATGTGCCGATTATAGGTTGCTTTATACTATAAGCATGGCATGCTATAGTCTGTTCAAGAATGTGTTGACACGCTGAGAATGGCGAATGTTAGAGGGGTGGGGGTTCACTACCTAAACGCATCTGTGTAGCTCATCAAAATTGATTGCGCCGTCCCCGGACGAGTCCATGCTCAAGAAGAGCTTCTTCACTTTCTTGGCATACCTCATGGCGGCAGCGCACTGCACACGTTGCAATAAGAATCCTGCTGACAACTGCTTCCTTGGACTTTGGCTGCTTTATGTTTTGCCGTGCTCTCTCCTTTTTCCTGTAAGCAAACACAAGCAACTTTCCTTTGGTGGGGCGAAAGGAAAAACGTCGCTTAACCGGGGAACCTAAGCATTTGGAGTGGTGTTCTTGGGAGTGCGGGGGGGCGATGCCTGCTGAACAAAAGTGTTCACAAGAGCCCAGTTTGACCATGGTGGCACTTATCACAATGAGGAGATTCCCCCTCTAAACACAGAGTCTGAAGTGCTATATCGCCTGGAGGGTCCGAGTTGAGTACTTGGAGTTTGTCCCCAAACCCCTAAACCCTAAACTTGTAGTATAACACGTCGACGCCTGCAGGTTTGTTTCAGCAATGCCGTGCTGGATTGATCTTATCCCCGCAGCCCTAGACCTTTAAACCCAAAACCTTAACCAACGAACCCTACAAATCTTGAACCCTTAAACCCCAAACCCCAAACCCTATAAACCCTGAACCCTGGACCCTCAACCATGTGGATTCCTACGGGTTCAGCTCTATGCGTAACTGCGTGGACCCAAGCTTCTAGTCAACCAGTCAACGCAACTACATGGTATGTGTTTGCGCCCAGAGAGGCGTCATGGGGGAACCCCTTACGTCTTAAGTATATGCTATATTGCGCGGTTTAGGGCTTATGGATTACTGCATACCTATATGGACCCAGGTATGCTGTCATTTCCTGCTCCAAGTAGCGATGCCAAGTCTTTTTGCTTCTGCCTCGAAGGCAATGCAGGGTTTCTCAAGTAATTATGCTGGGTTCAAATTAAGGTAATTAGTTGCGGCCGTAATACTTGCGAAACGAAAACAGGCGGTCAGCATGTCACCCGCGTGTACTCGCAAAATCCCTAAGAAGGATGCCGACAACATGATCCTTTTTCACGTCCGTATCCTTCTCCTGAATATACTACCCTTGCGCTAAACACCAAAACTCCCAAGCGAGCCCTTGATGAAATTTCGCCTCTACAAATACCAGCGATACACCCACCTGAGAGCCGGCTTTTATATGTCACCTGGGCCTTCTGCGGCATCTTTAATCCATATATCGAATCTTGTATTGTACGTTGACAAAATCACTTGAACTCGTTCGCCATGTTGGAACATGTACTGGGCTCTTACTGCAAAAACAAACAGTGGCCCATCTCGTTCAATCCACGGCCCCTATCTGGTTCCCAGAGGAACGCTGAACCACAATGCAAAAATACAAACGGGCCTTTGTGCTACTCTCTTACGAATTAAAATGCGGCTGCTCACATGAGGGATGGTGATGACTCAAACGGTCCAAGCACAGCTTTTGTATACCCTGGGGCCCCGAAAAATTGGGGCTTTCAAGGCTGCAGGCTTGTCCCTTGGGTTTGGGGATCCTTGTAAGGGATTCTAAGGGGCTACCTTGGCTCATATGAATCATAGAAGGGTTATTCAGGCCATATTAGGGAAACATTTCAAGGGTACGACCTGAAGGGTACAACCCTGGAACCCTTGAGGTTTTGGGATCGCAACCCTAAAGCCCTCCAATTTGGATACCGCTACTCGGCAGGACAGCGGCCCGACTCACTCAGGATACCATCATGGGATTATTTAACGTTAGGGATTCTGAGATTTGCGGCAGAGGAATAGAATAGCAATGCCATACGCGTCTGTAGCACAAAAAACTGTAATCCCCAACAGTTGAATGATTTACACACGGAGCTCTGGCTCATGTGCCCCCTGCTATGAAGCTTGGACCCATTAAGAAAAAGCTAGGTTGAATATCAACATTCACGTCCCCGAATCCTCGCGATCCCACGACACCTAGCATATTTCTTCGCAAGGCCATTTTGGGGGGTGTACCTCGCAGGGAAGGAGAATGCCTGCCTTACGAACAACTTCAGTAAACGCTTCGGAAGACGGCGCCTGTGACAGTCTAAAACCCTAGCATACCTCCTAGCATCCGCCACAATAATCCCCGATGTAATCCCATATATAACCCCCTAGAACTTAAATCCTACATAAGCCCCTATATGATTAACCACCCTTTATGACTACGGCTTATGTGAACTTCAGGAGCCCTGAAAAGGCAAACCACTTACAGGGTCTTTGGGGGTCGCCGACGCCTTACTGTATGGGTTTTAGTGTTAAGGCCTTAAAAGGTCATACGCAACACATGAACGAAAAGGAGACGCCTGACAGAAATAAAATCATAGTTAATAACATGAATAACAATACTAATGATATAGCAGTTGTTCGCATAATCATGTCTTCGTCAACGCCATTAAGCCCACAACAATCCTTCGATTTCAGCGCCGGGCCTGAAGGCCAGCTCCTCGTCCGAGTTTGCTGTCTTCATCGTCTGCTGTACAAAAACGGCATTCACTACCTGACGGCGATGACGATGTTGATGATGATGATAATGATGCAAATGACAAGGATGATTTGTCAATCACTGTAGCATTGGAATTAATTGTTGCAATTGTTCTCCGCATTTTTACGGTAGCATTTGTAATCGCAATACAAGAAGAAGTAGTAGTTGCAAGAGTAGCAGCAGCAGTAACGCAGCAGTAGTAAGTAATGTACTGGAGGAGAAGGAGGAGGATTAGCCATTTCGCAGAACTGCCTCGCGGAGCCATCTCCCGAATCTACAGAACAAGAAGCAACGGCAAACGCAACCTCGCTCCCAAAACCCGAAATAACACGGTATTTTCTACGCGCTTTTTCAACATGCCTATACAATCCATATACACCTTGTATAATCCGACCTCTGCGTGCTGTTGGCATTTAGGGTCCAGCCCCGCCACCAACCTGAACCCAGTCCCTGAACACAAGACTCTTTAAACCCAAACTCCAAATCCTGAACCCCAAACTGGATTAAGCAGGGTGTCGTTGAGGACGGCAAACCCCAAGACGCAGCGATAGAGCAGGAAGAATATTGAGAACCATTCCTCACATGCGCAAGGGTGTGGATCGTAGGATGCTTTGAACCCTGAACCTTTTTGGGGTATGTTTTCTTTTTAGCGCCTCTTTTCACTGGGTTGCGAAATGCCGTATGGCAGGCGAAACTCAAAGTTTGCTTTCACTCACTGAACACCGTACAACTCAGAACATGCCCGCATCCTAGTCAACGACCAATTCATCACGCACGTTCCGAATTCATCCACCGACGATTCAGCCTCCCCTCGAACATGCCCTCCTCATCTTCCTCCTCCACGCATAGGTCATCCTCAAGCGTGTCATTGGCATTCACATCGTTGGCGCGCCGATTAACCAAAGCAAGTTCCGACGCGCTCACTGGATCGGCTCCATCCACCATCTCACATGACCTTCGTTGATGTCCTTGCCACCTTCCATCGAACCTCTGGGCACAGTTCGACCATCACCACCATCATCCTCCACATCCCTGCTCAAACCTTGCACGACCACGGTCACCTTCCTGACACTTCTGATGGTCCACATTCTTCTTGACATAAAACCCCTGCAACATCCTGCAGCCCTTCCAAACCGTAGCGGCGTTCCACTTGTTGATCACTAATGTGTAGCTGTGGCCATGCCGCATACCACGCTCGCTGGCAAAGCTCCTTCTCGTTTCAGGTCTAGGGCATCTTCCGTAGACAGCTTTATCGGGTCAAGTTGGGTAGCAGGTTCAATGACCTCTTCATCGCTCGCAGCTTCCGAGCCTTGTCCACGGGGCGTCCTCTTGGGATCCTTGAGGGCTCGCCTCCCAGGTGCTGTCCTTGATCGTGACGCTCAATGTTATGTCATCCTGTGGCTCCACAATGACTTTTTGTTGTTTTCCCCACAGCTCCGTTCCAATGGTAGAGGCAGCCCTAACGTCCACGACCACTCACTTACGCACCTTGACTGCGAAGGAATCCTTGATAACCTCTTCCATGGTCCACTGCTCGCATGCCCTGTATTTACTGGCCTGGTATTGTTGCCATCTCGCCAGGTCTTCCGCCTCGTCCTCGTCGGCCCACTTTTGGTACTCCTGCGCTGCGAAGTCCTGCTGCACCTGCTCCCGCAAGCTCATGTTGGCTTACTTCCTCTGGAGATTCATTGGCAGCACAGTTCCCGCTACCGATTGCCAAGGTGGTATTTGTCGAAGTGGTGGCTCTCCTTGTCCTTTGGTGGGCATTCAGAGGGAACGCTCTGCAAGCTATGAACGGGTACACCTTGGACCACCATTCAGAAAGCCACTGTTCTCCATCCATAGCATCCTCCGGCTTCCCTTGCCCATGTTCTCTTCGCATTTGATGTGCCGCAAATATGGCTGCAAGATTCTGCAAGCCTCTTTGTTATGTCAATGCCGTGCCCTTCCGGCCCTACTCTCGTCGTTTGCCACCACCGGATTTTTGCTGCCAGTCGGGTTGCTCTGGCATGCACGCCAGCGGTTCTGGAACTTCTTGCAGAGTTTGGAATCTTTCAAGAAGCTTGTTGAACTCTGAGTCCAGGGACCTCCGCACCACGTTCATGTCAAGGGCCTTCTGCATCACATTCATTTACACACCTGCACGCGGCTTTCGAGTCCAGATCTGCATCATCATTAATTACGTTGTCCGGTCCATGATCCCTTATCCATCTTGCACTTTCCATCAGGTAGCTGACTCTAGCATGGACCAGACTGATGTAGCGGCCGCAAAGAACTGGAGCAGCTCAGCATCAGTCATTATGCAGGCGAAATCCTCAATCGTCTGGCACAGCTCCCAGTTGGCTGCACGCATTTCGCCTGTATATTCGGCTGGCCCTCCAGGACTAGGCATCCCAAAATTTCCCTCCATCTGGCAAATACCCTGAACTCGCGACCTGTTTCATTCACCGTTTCTCGTAGTAATGTGGTGCAGGCGGTACTGTATACCTACTGCCGATGTTGCGCGAACAGCTTCAGGTCTTGGTTCCCGCGCTGGTCCCGCTGTCCGCGCAGGCTTCTCTTGGTGCTGGCATGGCTGCAGAAGGCATCGTCGATGACAGTCCCTCCTCACCCACATCGATAATAAATTTGGCCTCGGGGTGCGCCCAATTTTGCGCAAAACTCCACCTTCTGTAAGTCCATGAGGGAAACGTAGGAGGGGCTTTTCGTACCCCGGCTGGATCTGTGCTTGCGCTCGCTGCCTCGTGGCATTCTCTGTCTCCGCGGTCTCTATGCCAGCCTCTATGATCTCTCCAGGGGCCCCTTGTGTTTTCTTGGTTTACGGTCTAGAGAATAAACTAAACCCTTTCAGGGTTTAGGGTGTGAGCAGAGCGGCACTATTTTGAGTCTTAAACAGCCTGCAGCAAGCGGAATCTTCCTTGCGTTTGACACACAAAGTCCCTCTAAGTCAGGAGAATCCCATGCACTGCAGCATACGCGCTCCCCCTGCCACATCCTGTGGCACTCAAGGCTGCACAATGGGATTAGCGCAGCTTGCAGCACACGATACACAATCTCCGTTCCACAAACTCTTGGGAAATGTTGAGGGTTTTACACTCTCGAGACGAGTGAGCACAAGTTCCATTGGGGGTCATGTACACAACCTTTACAATGTTGCCTTGGCGGTCTCTCACAGCGGGCTTGGCTTTACGCCTGCGAGGGAGTGCGGTGCGTGGAGACGGCGGTGCCGATGAAGACGAGGAAGAAGCCTGCTCCAGTTCTGGCTCCGGCTTTGTTTTCTTCTTGCAGCAGCACTCTCGAAGGCAGACAAGCGCCCATTTAATGCTTTCCCAAACCGCCACGGAGATCACCATGATCATCCCAAGGAACAAGTAGTTGACCTCATTCCGGTGGACAGCAGGCGGATTGCCCACATGCACAACTTCAAAGCGACGATCATCATCATCGCAATCATGCGCTTCACCTTGTCAGCGGACATGGCTTGCGAGGATTCCCGCTGAACAGGACGATCCAGACCCATCATCTGCATGAGGAACCAGAACCTGTCGGAAGAAAGGCCCTTCGTGCCCAGGTCCTCCATCCAGGACAGTCCAGGAGCTCGCGCAAAATGTTTCCTGGAATACATATGACGGGTTCGCCAACTGCCAGCCGAAGTTTGGCAAGCCGCCAATGCCGCTCGGGAGTCGGTGTACACCACTTTCTTCACCATCGCGATGTCCTCGATCTTGCCGAAGAAGAGCTCAGCCACCAGGCTCTCGAGGGACTTCAGCGCGGTCACACCCTCGCATATCCCGACGAGCTCACTTTCGGCCGTCGACATTGTTACGATTGCCTGACGAGCGCTGGTCCATGCCACCAGGGCCCCGTCCAGGTAAATTTGGACCGCCTGCTGGGATCGAGATCCATCTGGCGCAAAACTAGCATCCGTGAAACTCTCCAATGTCGGAGAGGTCCTCACTGTTCTCGACCCCACAAAGGCAGGAACGTCCTTCAAGAAGTACAGTCCTCCTGTCGGGTGCTTCCGGAGGAACCGTATCAGCTGGTATCCCCGCTCCAGTGCTTCATCCGGGGATCGACTAATGGCCTCGGCCATCAAGTTGACCCCGTAAGTGAGCTCAGGACGGCACCGCCCACACAGCCATTGCAACTCGCCCGCGATGGCCTGAGCTTCCTTAACCTTCTCGGGGTTCGGGCCGGAGATATCCTCAGCTGCTGCGAATTTGGATGCCGGAGGCGCAGGAATGTCATCAATGCCCTTGATATCGGCTCTTCTGCCAAGCAAGTCCTTGACATAGCTGTCCTGATGAATTTCCAGGCCCCCTTCAAGTGCTCGGATTTCAAATCCATTGAACTTCACCTCCCCAGCCACAGATGCCCACTCCGGCTCGGAGCATCGCCATTTCTCCTGAAACATTCGGCTGACCTCCTTCGCAAGGGCTGCAATGGCGGCTATGAGGAGGTCATCCACGTACACTAGGATGAGGCCATGAACAGTGTTGGCCTCGTCCCCGCCATCCTCGCCCTCGCCCTCCGCCGGCAACAAGATGATGTACCAAAGGGACTCGTCTGCGCGGCTTTGTCGGAAGCAAATGATCTTCCCTCGAAACCTTCCACGCATGGCCTTCATGGTGGTATCTCTATATGTGCTCCAGGATCGAGGAGAGGTACACAGGCCATACATCGCACGGTCCACCCGCCAAAACCTCTCCTGGCAAATGTTTGCGATGTTGAACACCCGAGGCACCTTCACTATTGTAGGTCTGGCTTCACGGTACAGGAGCGGCGCCAGCAAGAATGCTGTTCGGATATCCAAGGCTCCTAAGTCCCATGATCGACGAGCACAGACGCGAAGGCAACAACGAACCAGCACCCCATCTGCCCCAGCTGCGAACTTCTCAGCCTTGGAGTAGGAGTCCGCAATGTAGTTTCCACAGACCACCGCTCTGGTCTTGAGCCGGCCCGTGAAGGCTTTTTTGGAGTGGACCGTTTTGCCGGGCACGAGGTCACACTCCTTGCCCTCCCGGTCCCACTCGTCTAACTGCTCCTGAGTAAAAGGCGAGACAGCCTGATTCTTCAAAGTCAAGCTCCGGTACTCTGAGATCATGCTTGGAATCCATCGCTCCAACTCTTCCTTCACGATGTCCAGGGGCACCGTTTTGGTGTGGAGCGGCGCCTCCTCAGTTAGAGAGGCATCGACCGGTCGCGTAGCCCTCCTCGTCTTTGAGCTCCTCAATCAGCTCCAGCATCGCCTCCATCTCCTTGATTTGCGTCGTCAGTCGGCGCAGCCTCTCCGGAGTGCCAGCGTCCTCGCCATTCTCAATCACTCTCGACAAAGCATCTCGCTCCTCATTGTCGGTCACCAGGAGGTACAATCGCCGGTGTCGAAGGCCATCCCACACCTGCTCGTCTCCAACACCAAGCGGCTCCACCGAAGCCACTAAAGTCCACCCCACAATTCCGGATGAACCTGGCTCTTCCTTGGTGTCCATGCGAGACTCGAAACCCACGGATGTCACCACTCTCTACCGAACCCTGGTCAAATGGCTCTCGCGATCCCCTTTCACGGTTCAAGTGCCGAAGGGACCCACCTTCACCTTGCCCTGGGAGATCTTTGCTATCTCCCCCGGAACCAAGATGCTGAAGAGACCCGCCTTCGCCTTGCCCTCGGAGATCTTTGCTATCTCCCCCGGAACCAAGACACCTTCGCCTTGCCCTCGGAGATCTTTGCTATCTCCCCTGGAACCAAGATGTCGAAGAGCTCTGATCCCATCACAACGTTCCGGACGACCTCCACTTCCGGGCCCACTCTTCAAGTCCTCGGGGTCGGAGCTATCCGCAAAGTCGCCGATGAAGAATTGCTGGGGTTTCGAACTCACCCTGCACACACACAACGAGGGATCAACCTCGTAGCACTTACATTCAAGCTCCTCAGACGCTCCACGGCCGGTTGAGACCTGGGGGCGACCGAAATTCGCAGTCCCCGAGGGGCCGCGCTGACGAAGAAGAGCTCGGCAACCCCCTGAGGTCTCATCAGCCTTTTCTGAGCGACATTCCACAGGAGTCACAGAAGCAACAAAATTTCCATCGCCAGCTTTATCTCCACGTCCACAATCTCCCCCTTCGTGCAGCGCATGAACCTGCTCCCAGTTGCCAGGAGGAAAGGGAAGTGGAAAGCCAAGGGCCATCAATTGTTGGCGCTGTTGCAATGTCATGTGAGGGTGTCGGGCCACTGTGAAGGCCGACAGGGCCACACGATAGCCTTCCCACGTTACTGGACCATGGGGTTGCCTTGGCGAGAACTGAACTGCCTTATGATAGGTTGGACGTATCTTCCCCAAGGTCCATTTGCCAGCGATCTGTCGCCAGGCAGTGGGGTCATCCGTGGTCCCCTGAATTCAAAGCTGTCCAAAGCTCGCCTCCCACGTAATCTCCAACACCAAGAACATAGCTCTGGGAAGTCAAGTCATTGGTGGTGTCACTGTGGATTGCCAACGGAGTGTTGAAGTTTACACTAACCGAAGTGTATGTGGCTTCTGGAGGGAGCACTTGCTGGAGAACTTTATTGACAAACAGCGCAACCTTTGGCCTGGTCTTCAAGGAATTAGTTAAGCCCAGGACGCCGCCATGCCTGAAGAGACCAAACGTATGGACCGCGGCCGGGATGGCAACCACAGCTGTCTTAATCCTCTGAGGACGGGTCTGATCTCGCAACCTGAGTTGACAGATGAAGTCTTCCAGGGCCTGAACTCCAAAGTCGCCCTGGTCCAAGAACTTCTGAGCCATGTACTCGTCCTCGATGATGGTCGCCTCCAACTCCATGGCTGCGACTCGTTGCTTTCCAGTCAACCGGTGCCGCGGGATTTGCTTAGGGGGCTCCCCCTCTGCCGCGTCCTCTGGAGGGACCTCAAAGTTGCCGCTCACCTCCTCCGCGTGCTCCACTGCCACGGTGGTGGTGAGGTAAGTGTTCTCGCCCGTCTTCACCAAGAAGCCTCGAGCGACATCCGCCGAAGGGCACAGCACAGTTGCGGGGAGGACCTTTTCCTCCCACTCTTGGCACCGGCTTGTCCACGACCTTCTTTTCACATACACCTTGGTTGCAAAAGGCGGTCGCGTTGGAGTCTTAATCCCCAACTGTCGGAGGAGATCAGACTGAGCGCGGGCTACCACGTGCCTCATGGCAAAGGCCCAGTGATCCGCTCCAAGACTGGGCGACAGCCCGCAAGGTTCTGGTTGCCGACTTCAATCTCCCAACCATTGCCTCGCACCGACCGTTCATCTTAAAGTCATCCGCACTCGTCGTCGTGCGGATGAGGCCTCTATGCGAGCAATATCTCTTCATGGCCATGTTCACAAACTCACGTCCTCGATCAGAATGCACTCTGCGCACGCAAAGCCCGAGCGCCTTGATCTTGGTGAGGATCTCGGTGATGCCGTCCAGCACGACCGGAGCAGCCTTAGAAGGGAGCGGGACCACGAAGGGCAGTTCCAGAACTTTGCCATTCTCAATCTTTTCCTTGCGCACAATCTCCTCCCACTTAGCCAACTCTTCCCCGGCTGCTTCGTCCTCGTCCTCCCCGGCCTCATCGTCTCCCTCACCTCCTTCAAGGACAAAGGCATCCTCCTCCAATGGGACTTCAGGCACCTCACCCTCTTCCAGAAAGAAAGCCTTCAGATTCCCAACTATATCTGGTATCACCAACACGCCAACCAAAGCATACTTCACCTGGGGCCCAAACTCCGAGAGACCATTCTTAATCGGACCCACACAGTCGACCGAAAGGGTCCAACCATCTGGCACCGCCACACGCCGATGTTGGTGTCCACGAAAGTAGCCAGCCAGGCAGGCACGACAGTCCCGCCTATATGGGAGGTGGTCTCGTCTGAGGTGGTCTACAAAGCTCTTGTCGAGCTTCTTCAATGCCGCTGATGCCGTACCCAAAGTCAGAGAGTCCATCATCACCTCCTTGACCACAGCCTTAAGGCCCGGTGCCCAGGCCGCCCACCTTGCCGAACGGAATCCTAGCCGTTCTCCCTTGTCCGCTTCATCCACATCCTTGTCATTGGCTTCCGGTGCGCCAGGCCCTCTCATCTCACTCAGCCACTCAGGGACCGCCGCATTGGTCAGCAAGGTGGTCGGCTTCCGTCTGCAATGGCCGAAGGGCCCTTGATCGAAGCAAACCTGACGAAGGCCCAACAACTCACTGATCAGGTGGATTTCCGGCCACTGCCACACCAAAGGATAGGAATCATGCCCTTTGCATTGTCCTGGACCTCCTGGAAAGCTGCCACCTTCGGTTGAGGAGGAGGTGGCATTGCTAGGACTGCTGCTTCTAGCTCCCCGAGGATCATCTGGGCATAGTCAATCACTGCCTGCTCAGTGGGCTTATTGTCCAGGCGACGCTCTAGCTTGAAAGTGGCCATCCGAAAGGTGGAGGAAGCATGTCCCTTAGTGTCCGCGAACACCTTCGAAATCAACCGGTCCAAGCCACGAACCAAACGTTGGGGATCAGGGAGCACAACCTGCAACTCTTTTCCCCTTCTGAAAAGACGAATCCACTTCCTAGCCAAAGTGACCCCGGCATCGAGCGTGGTTGCAATCTCTGGCGCAGTCAAAAACTGTTGCAAGTGATGTTTTTCCCCTGCTCCTCCTGGTTGATAGGAGCAAAGAGTAAGAAACAGCATTGCCTTTACTGAGGTTGAACTCGCACTCACCGCCTCCGATCGAAGCTCTTCCGGGAGCGACTCCAATAGCAACATTGCGGCCCGCTGCTCCACTCTATGAAAGGCATCCACTGGAGGTTGCTCAGCTAGAACTCTCTGACGAATGTTCAAACGCACAATTGGGGAGCTCTCAAGCCAAACCGTGTAGGATGCCATTATGTTCTTCAACAGTGAACCCCACCAGCCAGCCGCGCCTGAAGACAAAGTCGCCATCGACGGAGCAAGTTGTGCCAGCCAATCGCCGGCCATGACGGAGGCGTCTCCGCCAGTAGTACCTTTGAGCGAAGCAAGGACAGGAAGCTTATTGACCAATTTCGAGGGTTCCTCTAGGCGGAATGGGCGTTCCTCCTGGGGTCATACTGGTAGAAGTTGAAAATCCATACGTCAGGGTTCGAGGTTTCACCCTAGGAGTTTGCGGAGGTGTTGGCGGTGGAGGTCCAGGCGGTGGAGGAGGAGGAGGAGGTCTCCCATACAAGTCACCCTGCATGTTCGGTGTCTCCCCCATTGAATCCATCTCGATAACCAACTTCCCTCCAAAACCAATGTTGACGGTGGAACTGGTGGAATATCCCATGGTCCTGACTCCACACCAGGTCCCGCCATAGAGGGACTCTGACCCATCACCGAGGAAGCGCCAAAAGCTCCTGCTTCTCCCATGACATGCTGTTCCGGTGGCCCGGGAGGCCGCATGATCGCGCCCGGGATGACTCGTGTTGCCTCCTCCGCTCTCTTTCTGGCGGTGTCACTGTCATCACTACTGAAGGTACCGGCCATGATACGTTCTGCAGTTGCCAGCGGCCTGTCCACCAGAAACGGTCTGCCGCCAGGGAGCCTCGGATCAGCCGCCAGGCTAAGCTGATGGAGCTGGTTCTCGAGTCCATCTGAGCTTGGAGTGCTGGAGCGATTCGAGCTCCGTTGTTGCTCCAACGAGGTCATCCTCCCCAACAGCGAGGACAAAACATTTCCCATGGCATCCAGTGAGCGCGCGATGTAGGACTCGCCGCTTCTGTCTCCCGGAGCCGCGGCCGCCGCCACTTGCGCTTCCACTGGACCCATAGGCACTTCACCATCAAAACCAGGAGGCAGCGAGCCCATCAAATCACCGACTGTTGTCAAAGGTGCCGCCGGAGGTAACTCCGCAGCTTCCAACCTTGTTCCAGCCTCGACCCTCTCCACTACCGGCCTTGTGTCGCCTTCTGCTGGATTTACGGTCACCCCTGCAGCGATAGCCACGTCAGCAATCTCCACCAAGTCATCACGAGCTGGCGGGTCGTGACCTTCAGCACGCTGCTCTTCAGGCACATCCTGAAAACTATCCCGTTCAGGACTGCCCAGGTTGTAGGCTGGGTGAACCTCCAGCTCTTGAACTCGCACTTCGTGCCTATGAAGGCTATCTGCAGACGACTCATCGCCCAGAGAACGCGCTCTACGGCGCCTCATAGGCCCATCCATCGCCCACAAATGCCTAGTGCGTTGGGCTCATAGCCTGTGAGCAGAGCGGCACTATTTTGAGTCTTAAACAGCCTGCAGCAATCGGAATCTTCCTTGCGTTTGACACACAAAGTCCCTCTAAGTCAGGAGAATCCCATGCACTGCAGCATACGCGTAGGGAGTTCAGCGTTGAGGGTTTAGGGTCCCGGGAGAACAGCAGCGCGAAGTCAAGGCAACATGAGGAAATCCTACAATCCCAAAAGGTCCATGTAGGTATGTAGTATATACTTCAGGCCCGAAAGTAGTTCCCAGATAACTACTTTGTGGCTCACGCATCTCCGATATGGCTACATGGTCTTTGTGGGGACGCGCTAAGCGGCTCACTCTCGCCTGATTTCGTGCATTTTACTTCATGGTTCATAGGTACCAGCTTACTGCCATCCGGCTGTTGTTGACATCTCAATTCACATCCGCATCAACATTCGTACGGGGACCCGCTCATCCACTCATCCCCACCTCAAAAAACCTCCCAAAAACCTAGTAACAAATGTTTCTTACATACTACTGTCATGAAACAATATCTAATAGAGGGGGTGAGGGAGCCTTGTTATTAGACGGAAGCAAATGGATCACAAAAACAGCAGTGAAGCACGTCCTGTGACCTGTGAATCGATTTCAGATAGTTCTATGCTTCGGGAAATGCCAACAGGATGACAAAATGACCACCCTTACTTTTCCGTGGAAATGAATGGAGGCTTGCAAGAAATTCGGAGCGCCTCTCTTGGGATTGCAATATGTTGGGGTCTACCTTTAACCCTTAGCCTTACACCCCAAAGCCCTAAACCCCAAAACCCTGCACCCAAAACCCTACACCCTACACCCTACACCCCCCATGTCTACGATCCTCTTGTTACCAGACGGTCAGCAAGCAAAAAGCTGATCCACAGGAGGGTTCTACTCTCAGTAGCCGCTGCTCAATAGCCATTACCCCGTCGCGATGTGCAGGTGCCATTTAGGGGTATACAGAATTTGTTTCACGTAGCAAAAGTGGGTGTTAGAACAGATTCTTGTAATTCTTCAGGCTTCTACGGTAAGGACAATGGTTCAAGTCTTGCCTCCGTAGCCTCGACACGTCAGCCCACAAGAAAAATGTAGAGTAGCCGCTGTACCCTAAACCCTAAAACCCTAAACCCTGAACCCTAAACCCTAAATAACCTCATATAATCCCTGTAGTTTCCATTTTCTTTTCCATTATCCCAATATAACCCCAGTATTACCCCAAAGGGCCCTAAACTTTCCCTAAACCCTAAGCCAAACGCCTTCCCAGCCCTCCCAAGTGCCAAATTCCCACTGTTTTGAGGGTTTATGGTTCAGGGTGGGGTTGAAGCTACTATCGTCAGAGGTCGAATTTCGCTTCGGGGAGATGTTATAATCATTGATGGCGTTCCTTTGGTATGTTCCCCAAAACATCCATGTCAGGTGTATGTTATGTACTTAGGGCCCAAAGGGGGTCCTGCATAACTACTTTGGGGCCAAAATGGCAGTTTCCATAAAAAGGGAAACCCAATGTAGAGCCCCAAATGCTAGAATCTTTTTTTATTACTACAGTTTTGGGAACCCCGCAATAGATACCATCTAACCTCCTGGTACCCCCCCTAATATCCGGTGTAACTGTCCGCTATATAATAATCCCCTATATAGCCCCCTTTCAGGAGTCTGGAACCCTAAACCCTAAACCCCATGTAAACCCATATATGCCCCTTTAAGGAGTTTAGACTATAGCTCATATTGCTACCCTAAACCCTAAATCCTAAACCCCAAATTTGACACCCTATAGCTCATATTACTATATCTCTACATGGATCCTTTGGGTTCTGCCAAGGCATGCTCTCTGTAGGGGGGAGTTGGGTTGTAAGGCTTTGCCAATGGGGTTATGGATTTGGGGTTTAAAGTTTATACCAACCTGTTGGGTACTGCCCCCAGCCAGTAAGAGCCCACAATAAGGTTACATAATATGAAGGGTTACATTATTATGCATACTATAATCCTTATCCAACTGTTTCTAGGTGGGACCAGTGCCCAGACAACATGTTAGGAGCAAGCGCCTTTCTCTACATATGTATGCTTGCTACTCTAGATACCGAGGCTCTAGGTCTACGAATAACATCTGTAGCGGGCACAAAAGTCTATAAAGCTTACCTACGAGCGTGGTTAGAAAATAGTCCTTACGGAGCTCCCTTTGGGCCATAAGTATGTGCCACATGTGAGGTACCTTATAGGAGCCCGAATAACCAACAATATCATGTTGAGGTCTATTGGAGGTACCTATACCGCAGTTTTACGAGGAATCTAGAGACGTCAGACTGGCAGTTCTTGAGGGGGCTGGGGGTAAGAGGAAATCGGCTATCATTAAACCGTGAACCTTAAACTCTAAACCCTTAAACTTAATCCTACACCCTAAATCCTACACCCTTAACCCTAAATCCTACACCCTAAGTCCTAAACCCTTAACCCTAAACTAGGGTTTTTGGGTCGGGAGCTGAAGTTGAAAGTACCACTTTTCAGCAAGGGAGCACTGACATGCTCCACGAGGACTCTGCAGGGCGGAGACCAATTTGCAAAAAGTATCCTTGTAGGGTAGTAGTAGTCGTGGCACGCACCCTGACTCGTGGTAGTCTTGTAGGGTTTATGGATTAGGGTAGATGGTTGAGAGTTGGGTGTAATCCTGGATTTGAGGAGGAAGACATAGTCAGTTGTTTCATCCTAGCACAGAAAGGCGAAGAAGAACTGGTATGAGTTCTCGGACCCATACGCCAGCCGAAAATGCAAAAGACACTGGCCACAAAAAGGGAAGTGCTAAGACTTTCGTGGAGGACTATGAGGTGGTTGCAATCTTTATAGGAAGAACTTAGCAGTCACCTGAAATTCCGAGGTTCTTGCCCCGAAGGCACGGTTCGGGGTTTAGGGTTTTGGGTTCAGGCTTTACAGAACATGCAACTATGACTCATGATGCTCTGGACTGGCTGGCAAGAAAGCAAGGCGAACATGCGTTGCTGGATGCACTGGACTACATGCGGCTTAAGCTTTCACATCGATACAAGAGCTGTGTACCGTGATGGGGTCTTGAGGTTTCTGCTGTCGTTATGCTGGTTTCCCGTTGTAGTGTTTCGATTGTGCTCCAGCCATCGTTGCTTCGATTGCCGCTGTTGCCACACTTCAAAACTCACGCTGTTGCAGATCTTGCAAATTTTAGATGGGATCTGGGCATCACTGAATCGGACGCGAAACAGCAAACAAATGACCCGCGATCAGCCACCGCTGCCTACTGTTAAATACAGCCTGGTAAAATCCCTTAAGTACACCTCCTGTAATTCAGGAGTTTAGACCCTAAACCCTGAATAGTAATTTCCATTTTCTTTTCCGTTATCCCTATCTAATCACCTATATGACCCTAATCCCTCATTTGAGGCTAAAGCTCATATACCTACATGGACGCTTTGAGCATGAGTGGGACATTTTGGGATCCCGAGGCATGACAGGGGCAGGCCTCTACCTCCGTGAACCGGTTTAGAGTTTAGCGTTTAGGGATTATAGGGTTTAGAAATTAGGGATTAGGGTTTAGACTTTAGGGATTGTGGTTTAGGTTTTACCTAGAACTCCCAAACACCGAACACCCATAGTAGATGAGGTTTCTGTGGCCTTTTCTTTTTGTTGTGGCTTTGAAGGGCTTATATTATGGGCGTTGAGTTCAAGGGCACATAAATTTGGAAAATCAGTTTAAGCTACCCCCATATATATATATATGTGTATATAAAAGTGCAATAGTGGCCTGTAAGCCCAGAATAACAGGTATATGGGCTAGCATTAGCGTTAAAACATTGAAGAAATTT
This sequence comes from Symbiodinium pilosum, assembly GCA_905231905.1. Lineage (NCBI taxonomy): Eukaryota > Dinophyceae > Suessiales > Symbiodiniaceae > Symbiodinium > Symbiodinium pilosum. The sequence continues at coordinate 25,199 of CAJNIZ010037803.1, forward strand.
TATCCCTTGGCCGTAGTCGCAACTCCTAGAGTCTAGGGTTTGTATCCTCCCTTTTTCCTACAAGACTCCCCTATGTCATCCCATATATAAACCCCTTTAAAAAGAGTTGCTGGACCCCAAAAGTGGGTAAAATAATAGCCCAAAAACCCTAAATCTAGCCCATAAGGCCATTATTCTACATACTTTGGGGTTCAGGTTTAGATTATGGCTCAAATGATTCCAAGCAGCTCGAACATAGTGAGGAAGGTGCGGGTGAAGGTGCCGTAATGCAGGTACACTTCAGTACGGAGAATCCTTGGCTTCAGGCCCTTAAACACTCAACCGTGTGTTAGGATTTTGGGTTGAGGATTTAGGGTTTAGGGTTTCGGGAATTTAGGATTTAGGATTTATGGTTCAGGGCTTAGGGTGAAGCTCCTAGTGCACGAATTGGAGTTCATGCTGTGTCAAAATTTCAGCTGCCGGCTTTAGAGGTAGCTTGGGCACAATTGATCCACCACTTAGGTACTCCTCCCTCAGTGATAAGCCCCCCCTTGTAGGCGAATTTAACTGTGGGTCCTTGCAGAATCCAGACCCATCCCTCTCCCATCCCTCATCGCGATCCCCAGAACCCTCAGAGAAGAGGGAGAGCTTCGGCGTGACTATGTTTTTGATGTCACCCCCCCCAAAAGCCAGGGGCAGGACACCCTGAACCGAAAACTCTTAATTTCGCCCATGCTGGATTAAGAATCGAGAGTCTCATTTTGGCTTTGAGACATGTGTGCTGATAAGTTCGGCCCCCCACAATACTGCAGTGGAGGGTAGAGGTGGGTTACAGGGAGTAATCTCGGGATTATATAAGGAGAATTGTAGGGATCAATACCTAACACCCAATTCAGCATGAGTACTTCGGCCCAAGGACGAAACTTTCCCTTGAGGGTGTTGGATTTAGGGTATTTGAATAGTTCACCATCTGCGCCCGCATGAGCTATAGCCTAAACTCCTAGCACCCCCTTTATAACTTAGTAAGCCCCAGTAAGACTCCCCTATGAAAGCCCCTATGTAAACCCTCTTTAGGGAGTTTAGACTACAGTTCACATGGGCCCAGACATATATACTTGGGGCTGAGGTTGGCTATTGTTTCGGAACTTGGAACCCTAGGGCTTGATACGATTTACAGCTTTCCTGGACCCTACGGAAGCCTGGGTTCATGCATATACATAGAACTATAAGCCTACAAAGCGTGTTCCGAAGGGTTCCAGATAAGTGTACGGCCAAGGATCTTGTCGTTGGAAGGGTCCTCAATATACTCCTGACCATGCAACCATGCAGCCGTTTGTCTCGCTGAGCTCAGATGTCTGAGGTATGGATTATAGGGTTTAGGGTTTAGGGTTAGTGTTCAAAGCACTGCAGACGCATTGGATGTCATGTTTCTTACCCTAAGGGTCCTACGTGCAGGTTTTAAGGCTTCCTTCTGCTGGTTGTAGGGAATAAGGGAACATGATCCCTATATGATTCCTAGATGATTTATTCCTCTATTCCCGCCTACTAGCCCCAGTTTGGCTTGGGGGTTGGGGTTCAGGGTTGCGGTCAACTGCTGCGATTTAGGGATTAAGGTCTGGGGTTTCCTCAAGGTCCATGCGACAAAGTAAAACCTAGGTTTTAGGGCTTCATGGTGCTTAGGAATAGGATTTAGGGTTCAGGGATCAGGATTCAGGGTTCAGGGATTAGTGTTTAAGTTTTCAGGATTAGGTTCTAGTTTTTAGGGTTCCTGCCTGGAGAGTTCTGCCAAAAGGTATATGGGCAAATGAACAAGGGTATCTTCCATTTTGTTTTCCATCATCCCCGTATAACCCCTATATTATACCCCTATATTGCCCAAACCCTACACCCCAAACCCTACATATATACATATGTGTATATATATGAGCCATTGTCTAAACTCCTAGTATCCCCCTTAAGAACCCCTATAGTAGTCCCATATATAATCCCCTATATAACCCCCTTTAAGGAGTTTAGACTATAGCTCATATATATAGANNAAGAACCCCTATAGTAGTCCCATATATAATCCCCTATATAACCCCCTTTAAGGAGTTTAGACTATAGCTCATATATATAGATCCCCTATATATCCCCCATATAACATAGTCAGGCTCTAGGACGACCCAGTGATTCCCGTATGGCAGCCCCTGAGCGCGCCTGGCACAAGATGCTAACCTGAGCTGCTTGGGAACCACCATGGGCTATTAGACCCTAAAATTCCCTATTAGGACCCTATTAAGGATAGATTAGGGTACCCTTAAGGTCTAATAGCCCATAGTGGAAAGGTTTAGGATTTTGGGCTTAGGGCCTGTTGGTCCTCTTGGTCTTAAGGCTTGGGAAGGCGAAAGGGTTCATGTAGCTATATAGAATATACTTGAGGCCCGAAATATGAAAATGGGAAACTTTTTGGGGCCTGAGTGTATACCATATCCCCACACGGACTAAAGTCTAGAGCGGAGGCTTCCGATTAGGATTTAGGAATAGGGCTTAGGGTATACACCTCCCCGTAATGCCAATCTTAATCCCCTGTACCAGTCCTTGTATTCCTTCATCTGTATGTACCTCAACAGCAAGTACTTCAGGCCGAAAGTGATCCAAAACAGTTGAGCCCATATGATTGACTGATTGAAGCCTTACCCTAGATATCCAAGTATACGAATCGACCTTGGGCCCCAGAGCCTGCAAGTATTACCTACATTAGGCCCTCAGGCTTGTTGGATCCATAGGGTTCGGTTTAGTTTCCTTGGTTTCCCGGAAGGTCCCCCTTCGCAGCACTGCCCTTGAAGGGCTGTCGTGGCTCTTCCTATGGCAAGGCTTACAACAAGTGATGCCCTCTACAATCCTCTTAGAGACTATCACCCAAAGGACTCATGTAGGTCTTAGTATATACTTGGGTCCCAAAGCGCCTGTGAGGCAAGAAGACCGAATCCAAGATATGTTCTTCCTCGTCATGTGGCAGACTGCGCTATAGCTGTCAGCAGCACTATCCCCCCCTAATAACCCCTAAAATTAGTCCCCTAAAAATAACCCCCCATATATCTAGCCCACTTTAAGGAGTTTAGGGTATAGTACACATGACCGGGTGAACTCGAAGGTGTCAATGCGTTCTTGAGCAGGAAATGTCCCGCGGACTGCTCAAAAGAAGCCTGGGAAATCCAAGCACCTCATGTGAGCCATTGCCTAAACTCCTAGTAACCACCTCAATAGCCCCTGTAGTACTCCCCTCTATAATCCCCTATATAACACCCCGGTTCTATAGCTCATGTTGAAAGACGGGTACATACTTGTCAGGTCTATCTAAGGTATTCTTCGGTAAATTTGCCTAGGACCACAATGTCAGCCTTCATGTGGGCCTCTAGATTACGTCGCCTCACGTAAAGACTCTTTACGCTGCGAACCCGCTTTCATCACCTGGTATACTTACTCTTGTACCTAGTGCGAATGGATGTAATCTCATCCCTTGGATATAAAAACCACCACCCCGCTGGTGTGAAATATTCCGACTGTGGTATACAATAGCATGTACTCTATATTAGGGGGCGTGGGGTTTTCATACTAGCAGGAGGGGATGAATTAGATAGGCCGCCGGCATGGGCCTGCGGATCAAAACCTACCTGCTCGGCTCACCTTTCTTTGACTCCATTCCTTGAAGGCCCAAGTACTGATTTAGTATATGGTTAGATACTTGAAAGACTTGAAAGACCCGCAAGTATCTACACCAGAAGTCTTTACAAGTCTTTACAAGATCTGAGAGTACGGTTAATTGACAAAGTGCTGTGCGACGCTGGGTGTCCATGAACCGTATCAACACGAAAACTACGCAACTCAAAACTCCAAACCCTCAACTCTCACGTACTGGGACTCCTAACGATCGGAACGGTACTCCTTTTGTTAGGCTGCCAGCTGCTGGCCTTACTCGTTGTCAATGGCTTTGCCCCTGTTGGTCCCATATGTCCCAAAATTGCCATGTGAGTGCATGTTTCGCCTACACAGACATCTTGGGAATGGTATATGTCATAGTGATTGCACTGGACATGCAACCCCTTAACATTCAAAAGCCTAAACCTACATGTTGTCAGTCAGGGTGCCACGAGCCCAGCGACACACTGCACAAAAGACAAAAGGCAGAAGCTCCAGAAGAGCCTGAAAGGGCTTAGGATTATAGTCCCCCTTAAGTAGATAGAATATGGCTTTGGGTATATTATAATAAGATCCCCATATACCCCATATTCTATCTACTTAAGGGAGACTATAAGAGTTTAGAGTTCAGGGTTTAGGACACGCTCCCTAAGGATGCAAGAGCCTACTCGGTAGAATTTGCCGGCACGAGGTGCCTGTATTTGGGACCAAATTATATGCAATTTCGTCACTTGGATCTTCGAGAGCTTATTATTACAATGATCGTTCAGGGTTTCATGCACATTTGGAATGGTTCCTGTCTTGTCCCAATGCTCTTTTGGCGAATCTGCTTCTGCGCCAGGAATTCTAGGAAACTTGCAAAGACCAACTACGCAAAACCCTGAACCGTAAACCTAAAGCCTAAAGTGCCTCTACAGTGGAGAACCATGGCATTGTTATTATGCCGGCTTCTACGCTTGGCTACTAGGTTACAAAGAGGATTGATTGACTCCCATGGCAGATTCTGGACCTGCAGCTAGGCTTTTGAAGTGCTTCAGAGATTTGAAGGTCCTGGTGGTACAGGATTAAGTATTAAGCTTAGAAAACTCCATATAACCCCAGCTTCCATACTATGTTCCATGTTCTCTTCCATCTGAGCTACAGTCTAAACCTCTAGCATCCCCTTTATGACTCTTATAATGCTCCGATATATAATCCCCTATAAGGAGCTTAGACCATAGCTCATTTGATTCTGCATTGTTGGTGCGGTCCCCCTTGACTCCTGCAGTTTGCCTTTGAATGGTTCAGGGTTTACGGTTCCCATGCCTCAGGAAAGATGGGAATATAACCTCTATATAACATCTTCCCTTATTCCCTACCAAGAACCAGTAAGTAAACCCTAGTGGGGACTTTGGGGAAATGGGCGATGTGCTTTCAAATCCTTCTAGCAAAGAGCACGTCCACATCGACATAACAGTGAGTCTGTTGATACTGACAACCTGATGGTCTTGAAACACTTGACTCCCTGTAGACCAAGGTTTGGGATACCAGCTTAGGATCGGGTAGGAGCTTTGTTAAATATCACCAGTACCTAGCGCCCTGCTTGCAAAGCTCGATGCTCGTAGAATGAGGCTGCTGTGGGGGGGCCCAAATAATTACCACAACGTTTTGGAGCACGTGGCAATACAATTCTAGCCCTAGACCCTAGAATCCCAAGCCGTGGATGGTACGGTAGCATTGTGCTTTCAGGCTTGTGCATTACATCGAATGTGGGTCATCTCGAAGTTCCTTTTCCGAAATCATGAAAATACCCATTGCAAAGAGCATCAGAGGACCTAAGTTTGCACCACAGACAGGATATGGGAGTTTCTCCCAAGATTTAGGGTTTAGGATTGCTTGATATAATCCTATGGATTACTTAAACTAGAGGTGGCCCTGTGATGTCCTCAGTCCCTCTATATCCCGGGCGCCCTGAGGAGACCCATTTTTGAGAACTGCTGTGGTTTCTCTATCACCTAACAGTTTGAAAGCCTTTTCCACACTCTAGACCATTATTCCGCGCCCGAGCACGGAAACACTCATCCATAGATCCCCAAATTCTCCCTACACTTCCGAAATAACTGTAACTGTAGCCTTGCACTCCAACCCTAAACCCCAAACCCTAAACCCCGTCATGGGCATGTAGACTCTGACCAAAAGATTTTGGCGAGTACATACAGGTATATTTCACCTCAAAGCTACCAGCACTCGCCTATAATTTAGGGTTTAGGGTTTAGGGTTTTGGTTCTGGTACCAACACCCATCAAGACCATGGTAGTTGGTGTCTACTTGGAGGTTCATGAGTAGTTCTGCATGGTGTGCAAAGTTTTAAAGTACAAGTACCCTATTCCATGTTCCAAATCTATGTGTAGCAACCTTATACTTATAACATTGCTGTTTGGTACTTATAATGTATAGTCACCTTACCTGTAGCCCCTGATAACACTGATCTTAAGTACCTTGCCCCGTAAACCTTCCACCCTAAACCTTTAGGGTCATCCCGGCCGAGGGGCATGTCTCTGCTGGACGCGAGGCACTTGATCAGCCTCTGGTCTGCATTGAGTAGTAGGGTGTAAGGTTTGGGGTTTTTTGGGATCTCTCAACCAAGTTCCCCAACAACCCCTGAATAATAAGGGTACCCTTTCCCAAATGCTCACCTTTAAAAAAGGAAAACCCAAGATAAAAGGGGAAAAAGTGTACTGCTGGGGCACCTAGGCAAAGAATGGCCTAGTCCTGAAACATGCGCTTTGCGGTTACAGAATTTGGCGTCAAGTCAACACGCTCTGCAAGGTCGTGGTGTTAGGTTGGATTGAGGGTACTGGGTGAGGAAATGAGACTCTCGCTTTCCGGCCCTTTGGGGGTTTGTACCTCTACCCTGGGGGTCCAAGTACTTATCTAGGATGCAACTAGGGCCTGAATGGATTCCAGCGTAAATGTCGCGACGGAAAAACTACATACTTTTTTTGAAGGGAATTCGACCCTCAGAGCTAGAAATCGTGTGGACCTACCAAAAGCCAAACAGCAGAAAACCCTAAACCCTAAATTGTCGTTTCCATTTTACATTATCCCAATATGGTCCCAATTTAACCTGAATATTACCCCAAGCGGTCCATAGTCAACTAGGTCAAGTAAAACCCTCTCGAGACTGGAGCCATGAGTGGCCTTGAGACTTGGAACAGGTCTTGGAGGCACATCCCATCGTAGCTACACAAGGAACATACAAGGAACATGTTGGTAATCATTCGGGCTTCGTCATGTGAGCTATAGTCTAAACTCCTAGTATCCCCCTTAATAACCCCTATAGTAGTCCTCTAAATATAATCCCCTATATATCCCCCTTTAAAGGAGTTTGGACTATGGCTCATGTATGTACATGTATCCAACTTTCCATTTCATGTTCGTCTTTTTTCCGTTCTGTTCCTGAGCTTTACTCATCCTTCAGGCTTCTGCACTGTCCCCCCAACCACGCAGCTTAGGGTTTAGCGCTTAGGCTTTAGGGTTTAGTTTTTAGGGTTCAGGGCTTAGGGTCTAGGGCTTAGGGTTTAGGGCTTAGGCTTTAAGGCTTTCTACCGTTTCAAGAGCCCTTTCTGTTGGTGATCAATTCGGCCTCTACATTCCTCTCCCTGGAGAGCCAGAGGCCTAAGGATTCTGCGACTTCTGAAGCCTACGACACAAGCCATCTTCCCCAAACATGGGAATTTTCTCAAAATTATGGGTACACTCTTGGGGGTCCCTATAATAAGGACTCTAGTATATTGCGGTCTAGAAAAGGGTCCCACTATTTTGGGAAGCTACCAAATATGGCAAGTATGAATCGCCACAATAGTAATAATGGCAATAACACTAATGAATGTACTTGTCAGCCTACCAGCCTACCTTCTTGACAGGGCCTGACAAAGTAGAGTAGTGAAGAATCAAAAAGATTGAATTTGAAAGGGAAGCTGGGTTCACGTAGTTGCCGCACTCGCATCCATTCTCGAAAGTTGTCATAGAGCAGATCCACCCAGGTAGGCGCTAGTCGTATCAAGGACGTCAAGGTTGCCCCCTAAACAGTCGCACCCGGGGTTAACGGCTCCGTAAAACAAGCCAGGGCGATTCTTATAATGTCAGGGTCAGGGCTATGCCGGGGGGATTTCAGGCACAATTGTTACAACAATTAGCTACCCTAAGGCCTAAGGCTCTTGGACCCCCATAATGGGATCCCAAACCTTAGCCTTAGCCCCCGAAGCCCCAACCTTCCCCCAGAAAGCCCCAAATGGCCCTAGGAGCCTTTAGGTAGGGATGCGATCTTTTGGGTACAACCCTGGAACTTTTGGATCCGCGGAAGGCCTCGCTTAGGAAATCTCTTACACGCCCCCATGCTCCGGATAGCAGGCAGATAGATAGGGATACCTCAGGAGGACCCCCCACCCTGTAATAGTCACTATAAGGGATAATAAGGATTGTATTTGGGTCCTACTATATTCCTACTATACCACTATTACAGGGTGGGTCCTCCTAAGGGATATTCCCATGTAGCTGGGTTGCTGTCAAGGAACTTAAATCAAGTTCCCGTATACTGGGTATATATATATAAAGTAAAGCACAGGGGATCTCCCAAATATCACTCAAACTAAGTTCCTTAACAGCAACCCATGTAGAGCCCCTTCTGACCAACCCGCAGACCCTAAAAAACAGATTCCCTTATTCCCGACCACCCCCAGTAAGAGAAGGTAGGGATGCTTAGGTGCTTACTGGATTGCTGTTCGAGGGACCCAAACTAAGTAACACACAATACCCAAAATATGGTATGTGACTTAAACTAAGTTCCGAAACAGCCACCCAAGTTAAGGAAGCGAAGCTATAACGAGAAGGGTGCGCCCAAACGGTCCATGCAAGCATATAGGTTATGCATCGCGCCCAAAAGGGCTCCCAACAAACAACCTTGGTGCAAAGGCATGTACCATACAGCTACATGGGGCCTTTTGGCTCAAGAGGAAAAGTTTTTTGTGAAGACGTTGGCAGTTCCCAGGCCAGACGATTCCACACGCGAAGAAGGTCAGAATTCTAAAGCCTTGATCCTGTATCCCGGCAACCTGCAACAGTCCTTATCTCCAAACAAGAAAACTGGAATGAACTTCGAGTCTGGGGTTATCGAAACACCACGGTGCCCTTTTCTTTTCGATCCATGCTTTCAGTACCTTGAGATACCTGTGCTAAGTAGGGAAGAAGGAACATGGGAATAAAGTACGGACACCAGAACTTTAGCACCAAGCAACCGTTCCTCAGTTCCCTACTAACTGACCACCAGTAACCCTAAAGGTTCAAGCCTCAAATCTTGGAATGTATAGTGGGGAATGGAAAAGAAGATGGAAGCTACGATATTGTAGTACCCAATAAATGCGCTTGTAATGTAAGCGCGTTGTGGAAGTATTTGAATACTGAACACTTGGACCCCTAGCGTAACTGGGTAAGCTGAGTCCAGCGGCAAGTGGAGCGAAGTTAAGAGACCGCTCATGCTGACCTGCAAGCACCCCCATAGCCAAAATACCTAAACAACATACATGTTGGACCTAAGTGGATTCCCAAAGAGGTAGTTACTTAGGTCCCAAGCTAACTCCTGTTCAGATACTTGGACACTTGAGAGAACAATCTGCAGCACCGGAGTTTGAACCGTTGAAAGAGATGATGACATGATTAGATGCAAGTGTATCATCAAATGAGCTATAGTCTGAACTCCTAATATCTCCCTTAGTAACCCTATAGTGGCCCCGTAGATAATCCCCTATATAACCCCCTTTGAGGAGTTTAGACTAAAGCTCATATGGTTCCCAACTTTGGGGTTGTCGCGTGAAAGGCTCCAGCTTTTGGGGGGATGTGGCCTTCGGCGCTTGACCATCTGGGGATGAACAAGCTTGCTACAGCAGCACGTGCTCACAGAGGCCTTATGGGTAGTTCCTAAAATTAGGGCCTCATTTTGGAACCCCTAACTATAGGTGCTGTGATATAATCTATAACCAAAAGGGGCCCACAACTAATAACAACCCTCATAATCCAAATTCCTGACTGAATCTTGGAAAGGCATGTATCGGGGAGCTTGTTCTTACTTGCTTATGTGAACCAAGGGCAGCTTCTCTGGGCTGACTCCACCAAAAAATGTCGATCATGAGAAGGAGGATAGCATCCTACGTGCTGTTTGGAATTACAGTATTCCGGCATTGCCATCAAGTTGAAAAAAGTTCGGGGGAATACAGGACAAGTAGAGCTGTGGCAGACCTACAGAAGCAGAACCTCAAGCAAACTCCACATCTGTACATAGACACCACAGCCCAGGAACATTGAGAAAAAAGTGATACTCGACTTGAGCGGGCTTGGCATATGTTCACAGGAAGCCCTTCTAATCAGATTTCTGGACTCTAAACTCTGAACCCTAAAAACAGTAAACACCTCTCAGAAGGGAGAAACGATTCCGGTACGCTGCATGCCCGGAGGGTTTATGCAGCTGTACTGCGCATATGTAGGCCCCGAAGAAGTTATATGGAAACCCAAATGGGGATTAGGGCGGATTCTGGACGTCGCTATCAAGAATGATGAACGATAACTTTGAGAAACCTGCATATATCTACATGGACTCCTCGGGATAAGAGAAAGATCCCAACTAAAATGTCGCCGCCTCTCCGGCTGAAAAACTCGTCCAATCACAGGTTTCCAAGCTGTTTGTGACCGGTGCTCGCCGTTGATGCCCTTCTCCAAATTATAAATCTAGGCCCGACCCAAATCCACACACGATAAGGTTTCAATGCTAGACCCCAGGCTTTGAATCCTGACCTACATACATGCTAAGCAGCTGCTAAGCCCTAAACCCTACACCACAAATGCCAAATCCCGCCAACATGCCGAAGCCTAAGCCCTAAATCTAAGCGCCCTAAACTGTTAATGCTGAACCCATTGGGACTTGACTATGGTGCTTTGGACCCTAGACCCTAAACCCTTAAACCTAAGCCCTAAACCCTTTGGATTTAAGGTTCCCGTCCATATCACAACAAATCTGTCCCTCTGGAACTCGGACAAAATCGATTCTGGTCCCGGAAAAGTAATACACTCCCGGAAACTGGCATGGAAACCCAAACAGGGCCCTATAAAGACTACAGTCCCTCTAAAAGGGAACTATAGATGGGCTAAAAGGTTCAACCCAGAGCCAAGGTCAGAACTCCAAAGCCCCTAAGCTCCAAACCCTACATAACCCCAGTATAGTAGTTTCCATGTTCTTTTCCCTTATCCCAATATATCTTCTATATAACCCAAGATACACCCTGGTATAATTTAGTAGCTTCCAAAAATTATCCGATATATCCCCCTAAACCCTAAACCCTAAGCCCCTATTGAATCTGTCGATTCTTTCACCTGAGCCCACCGGGCTCGAAGTTGCAAAGCCTCAACCGCTAAGCACTCATTGGGGTAATCTTAGGGCTGCAGTGGAGTTCTAGGGATACATCGGGGGTATACAGGGGTTATATAGGGGTTACATAGGGGGATATAAAGAGGGTTCATATACCCTAAACGCTGAACCCTATAACCCAAACCCAAACCGAAGCAAACCCAGACCCAAACCAAAGCCTAAAGCACAAACGCAAGCCCCGACCCAAAGGGGTCCGGTCCAGTACCTTGAAAACAGTTAATTTGGTGCCATTGTTTGGAATTAGGCTTAGGGTTTAGGGTTTAGGGAATTAGGGTTTGAGGACCCATCGAGGTCCGAATTGTATATGTTTTAGGTGCCGGGACCCTTTGGGTAATCCCTGGAAACCCTATCCCTGAGTCCTGAATCCTTCATCCCCCAATGCTGCTCAGACACCATGCGGACGGCACGCATGAGCTTTCCGACCTGAGGGGGAAGTGTGCCAGAGGCCTCTAACTCTATATAACAAACTGGGCCCGTCATACATACGTGATGAAGGCATTTTATGAAGGTTTCTTGTGGGTTTGGTCTACCTTGCAGTCTGTTTCCACTCTTTGGATATCTCCTGCTGTGCCGTCTTCATCTTTTCATAAAACATCATGGGCCAGAGAAGCTGCTACCCCCGCCTTTGAGTTCATATGATTAGTTCGGGGCTCAAGTAGATGTACTCTACGGCGACAAGGGCCCTTTGGGGGTATACCCTAGTCCCTCAATCTAAAGCTGTGCTGTCCGTACTCCTCCTGATCCCCTTGCCCTCTGCCCTGCGACCAGATTGGAGCAATTACCCTGTTTTTATGTCCTGCACAGATTCCTTGAGGCCGTACAAAGGTCCCACAATACCAAGACCCCTGAATGCAAAAAAAGAGAACGCAAAGCTTTTCAAACAGGCTGCATCCTTGAACGCAAACGACATTAGAGATCCTAGTGCCTTTTTTAAAGGTATCATCCTTATAGTTGATGTATATTGGGCTGTCTCGAACCCTCCCCCGCCCGCAGCAGCCGGAAGAGCACCGACCGGACAGGAGTAGAGCCGACGTACCTGACTTGCAGTTGAATAGTTTCCTTCTAGTGGGTCAACCAAGGCGGGTTACCCTAAACCCTGCAGTTTACGGCTTACGGACCCTAACCCCAGAACCGGCTGGACGACACAATCTAACAGCCTACATTGGGGACGTAGCTTTGAATAAAGCACTACCCACCTCAGGTTGCAGTACAGATTTTTGAAGCTGGGTATATAACGTGGTTTAGGGCTTATAGGGTTTAAGGCTAGCGTTACCTATCATGATAAGTATTGCTACAGAGACTATGGGATATTACCTGGTTATGACTTGAGTTTTCCCTACCTCGGTTTGGAAGCTTGAGAGCGGGGGTTGAGAAGCTCAGCTTTGACTACCTGGAGGTTCATAGGACATACGTAATAACTAGGGGCCTTTCTTGGTTTCTCCAGGGGTTTATAATGATACTTAGGGTTGAGGGTTAGGACTTACAACTGGGTTATAGCCCTACTGATGCTGGGAGACACCCCCAGAGCACCATGCGAAGGAACAAGGTAGGGTCGTAATTCCAGTTCTAGGTGCCATGACTTCAAAAGGCATTTGCGCTTGCAGCTGGGAGGACAAGGACCCTCGCGTACGACCCCGAACGACTGACCTAGGCGTCCAGCATTAAGGGTTGATCATAGGTTATCCTTTGGCTTATGTTGAGTGTACTTTTCTCCAAAAAGTAAGTTCAAGGTTATCTACTGGACAGGTAGGCTAAGCAAAGGAAAAACTTTAATCTAGACTGTGCAGGACCTGGTGCCCGCGGGAATTTCACCGGTGGTGGCCATGTGTGGTGGCCGCCGGCCAGCGGCCGAGGACCAAGCATAATCATCAGGAACTGCGAAGTCGTTCACAAAGAGAGGAAGCCAAATGTAGGCTTCAATGACAGTTTTTGGATAGGCAGGCGTTTAGGTTTACACGACCTTACAAGACCTAAACCCAGAGCCTGGTCTATCCACGGCCGAAACGAGCACCACCACAAACCCTGCACCAAGCTAAGTTGAGAAGCGCAAGAAAGCTCAATGTGCATGACTTGCTACTGACCATAGTCTGTCTGAGAAGTACCCCAAACCCTAAACGTACCAGTATGTCCAGACCAGCTCCAGTAAGCCCTGAATTATTCGCGGCCAAAGACATATCAACAAGCAGCGAAATACCTGACAATAGCTCGTACACCCGACCCCTGAACGGTAAAGTGTACGCACGCAGCTACTCATTGCGGGGAAGCTGCAGGAAATAGCTCTCCATGACTGAGCCGATAGTGACCATCACGTCGACGTAGTTCACGTAGGACTTGCGAGGATTAGGGCTAACAAGGTTCAATGGGGCATTCTGTTTCGTGAAAGCTCCCCCAAATGCATGGAGATAAGCCCGTGCAGTCAATCCCCAAAGACAGCCTCACACCATTTTACGCGGGTGGTCTGTTTCAGTCTCAATGCTAGTACTAGTACTGGTATGAATATCAGTAGGTGTATTCTTATCAGGATTACCCCTAATTTGCGACTCGTACTCCTATTACCATTCCCATTTGTCATCGCATTGGGGCTACTGCTACTTAATACTCGTAGTTGTATTCGGAGGCCTGTTGCTATTCCCATCCGTAATTGAAATTCGAACTCGTACTACTTGCTACTTGCAGTCGTATGCGTATCATCCTACTATTCTCCTATGAAAATGCCCAGTCCTACCCGTTTTCATATTCGCACTACTACTAGCATCGGATATTATCATGGTAATTACTGGAGCTTGCGATTTGGAGAAACTGCGCTTTGAGATTCAGGTCTTAGAGCCTTGAACTGAAAAGGCCAATAAGGCTTAGGGTTTTGGCAACGGACCTCATAAGTTTTGACATTAGCAAGGACACCACAACAATTTGATTCAAGAGGGTGCCTAATCTGCGTGGACTAGGTCGCAAAGAAATTGTTGAGGGCTAGGCTATAGACTGGAACTCTGCAATTTGGCGGTGTCTGTGTTGCTTTCTGGACCTGAGAAGGGATTAGCGTGAACACTTGCGCCTCGGAATCATCTGCCAGCAAAAATGACGTGGGATTTAATTCGTAACCTCTCATAACTGCAATTGTAACCCTACTTATAGCCACTCTAAATGACCTTGCTGGGTTTATTAGGCTTCCAATAACTGAAACCTGAGGAATTTCAGCTAACTTTGTAGGGGTATACTTGGGAAGTGTTGGGAATGAAGGACTCCTTAGAAGTTCATTGGACTTAGTAACTACTCTCAATCAGAGGAAATCCCTCATGAGGCCGTTTATGTGACTACAAGTCGGGTTATTACCCGACTTATCCCCTACAGAATCCCCTATACAATCCCCTTTAAGGAGTTATGACTATAGCATCTGTTTCAGGTCCTGCTCATCGAAGATGGATGCCGTGCCGGCGTGAATCCCCCCATATTTTTCCTGATTAAACCCGTATATCTACCAAAAGACTAGTCCCCATATGCTCCTTCCTGCCCTCCTTCTTAAGCCCACTGGCGACACGGCAGAACTAGGCCTGCCAAAAGCGTCGCCCCAGACAGCAAATGCGTACACCCACATCCAGGCCAAACACGGCGTTGAACATTAGATCGCCAACCAAGAACACGGTCCTGGGCTGCAGCATACAGCCCCTCTACCCTGTCACCATGAGCTCTGGTAATTCCATATATAGGGGGACTCCAATGTAGACCCCCTACAGACTATAGTCCTTGATATAGGGGCCCCAAAACGGTACATTCAATTTCGGGAAATCCAGATACAGGACCCTTCTTAAGGGCAGAGCCTGGCTACAATGAAATAAGTTTGGGGGACTGTTAAAGGGTGGGCAGGAGGATCCAACGCTGGCCTTCTTTTCAGTTTCTATGTGCCTGAGTATCATGATCGCCGGATACTTTGTTTGTGATGGTAATTAGTGGGGTACAGAACGCCTTGTTTCGCGGACCCCTAGATCTTAAATCCTGCATTTGGTGTGAATTTGCCCCCACCCATCCATCTGCCCAAACCTCCACTGAAAAGAAAGTAAAGAGATTCAGATAAACACTACTTCTATACTCTGTTGCTTTATGGAGAACACCCTCAACCGCGCCAATCTTCTTGAATGCAATCTGCGCGCCACCACAAGAATTTTGGGAGGCATGCTTGACATTCAATGGCGGGAGCTGTATGTGCAAAAATATCTAATTAACCCTAAACCCTAAA
>CAJNIZ010037814.1:0-12638 GCA_905231905.1 Symbiodinium pilosum
TTGGGGGTTTTGGGTTTAGGGTCATGGGTTTTGGGTTTGGGGTTTAGGGTTAGGTTTGGGGTTTAGGGTTGGGGTTTTGGGTTTTGGGTTTTGGGTTTAGGGTTTAGGGTGTAGGGTTTAGGGCTCAGGGCTTAGGGTAAATGAGGGGTCCCCTCTTAAGCGGGGTTCAGCCGGTGAGATTTTAGAGTATGGGGGGGCGATTTTAGGGGTCAAGGGTTACAGATCAGGGTTTTAGGGTTCTAGGATTAGGCAGAGAGCTTGATTGAAGGTTTCGGGGTTGAAGCGTGTTTAGGCTTTAGGGCTCCAGGGCTGAGGATTTAGGAGTTCACGGCCTGCACTTCTGGGTCTTAGGTTTTTTTCTAGATGTATATATATGTATAGATATATACAGATTATGAGCCCCACCCACACTGTAATAGTGGTATAATAGGAATATAAGACGACCCGAATAAAATCCTTATTCTCCCTTATAGTCGCGTTTACAGGGCTGGGGTCGACCTAATACATATATATATATCTATAGAGGGATAATGGAGCATCACTTGGAACAGACAATGGACAATCCAATGGACACTACTATTCTCCACGTAGGGTTTAAGATCGGTTTTCAGGGTTTGTGGATTTTCCAACAACGAGAAGCCCCTTTGCAGGGTTTATGCCGGGATATATAACAATGTATGGGCACATATACCGTTCAGGGATGTTAGGGATATTTGACCCTAAGCTTTAAGCCCCAAACCCTGAAGCCTCGTTTTTGGGTCTCCCAAGGATAATAGCATCTAGAGCTATGTCGGGGGCCCCCGGTTCTCTAAATTCTCCAAAAGGGGGGATGGATCCAGTCTAATTGGAAACAGCATGGAATATGAAATAGATTACTGGGGTTCTATCGGAATTAATAGGACCATAGATCCTAAACGAGGGTTTGAGGGGTTCAGGGTTTAGGGGTTTTAGGGTTTAGGATTTGAGTTGTTTCAAGTCTTAGGATGCTTCAGGGGGTGTAGGGGTTTGGCCCTGACATTTTAGGGTTCAGGGTTTCAGGATTATGGGGCAGAGGGATTGCGTGGACAGGGGAAGGTATTGTCTCAGGGCTCAGGCTTCAGTGTTTCAGGCCCAGTGGAGTGTGCAAAAAGGTTTTGCGTTTAGAGTTTAGATTTTAGGGACTGTACCAGTGCGCGTAGCATGGTATCTACACCTGTATACACGTACATGTATGTCTAGAAATGGGTTTTCTGACTTGTGGTGCCTTTTTGTTTTGCGAGGTCCGTGATGCAGCGTCATGCGTGGTAGGCACATCCGGGTAACCCTGCTTTTAGAAAACTCCTTGGCTTTTGTTGGTAGAGCCGTCATATTGTTGGTATACAAAATGCTGTATGTTCTTAGTTTTCTAGAACACAGTCTACCAAGGTATAAGGTATAGGGTCATGCAGGATATTGAGGATCCAATCCAAATACAACCCTTATATGATGCTAGTTTCCCTAACCTCTGAAACCCTAAACCCTAAACATTTGCCTTAGTATGATCCACATAGGACCCTGATATGAGCCAACTTAGCGCAAGGGCCCAACGTTCGGGATTTAGGGTTTAGGGCTTACGATTCAGGGTTTAGGGTTTAGGAATGTTTAGGACTTACGGGTTTAGCCCTGAAACCCCAAACCCTAAACACTAAATCCTAAACCCCGTCATTTTGCCTGCGGCAAGCAAAGGAAGAGCTCTTCGTCGCTGCAAGTTTTCTGGGATCCAACGTACATCACCAGATCCTTGACCCAGCCTTCAGGTTTACTTACTGGGGGGTAGTAGGGACTGAGGGAAGATTTTTTTCCGGATTGTACAGGGAGGGATCATATCCCCTTATTCCCTACTAAGGGCCAGTAAGTTTAGGCCCCAAACCCTAAACTAGGGTTTGCGGTCCCTGTCTGGGGGTTTGAGTTTACATGGGGTCGGCAGTTTGCGTGTAGGGGTTTACTTTGATAGCGTTCTGCTTGGCTCCTAGGATCTTTACGTTCCTACGTTCACGTGTTTAGAAGGAATGAACGAAATTTGGCCCGACTTGGACATGTTAGAGGGTGAACACACCATCGTAGATAGGCGGCGTTCAGCGCAGATACATGCTTGAAAATACGAATACATGCCTGCAGCGAAGGAATGCACATGTTCACACATGTATCTGCGCTGCATGCCCCCATCGTGTTGGTTTGTTCAGTTGCGAGTGACACCCTGTTGCCATGTCTCACAGCAACAAGGACCATGAAGATAACAGCAACACTCACAGCAGCTGTAACAGGAATTGTAAGGGTATAGCAACCGTAGTCGCAACAACCAAGCCAATGTAATAGTTTCCATTTTCCTTTGCATTGCTGCATTCTCTTCTAGTCCACTGCCGGTACCATTTTGAGGGTATTCCTCATTAAGGGGTGAGGGTGTTTGTGAGTAGCGAAGGGGATGAGCTACCAGTAGAAGGTTGTTGGGTGAGCTGGTTCAAGGGGGCAGGCTTAGTATTTCCGAATACCCCTTAAACCCTAAACCTTAAACCGCACTCTCCGAGGCTCCCCCAGGTTACATGCCTAACCCCTATGAACGCACCGCCTGTACCTATCCCCAACCCTAAATAACCTTGTGACGGAGGGGTGTGGGTCCAGCAAGAGGTGCTTTCTTGCAGACCTCAGGGCTGTTGCATATTTGGCTCAGTGGGCGCAATATTGCTGAATTCAGGTAGAGGGGTATAAATTCTAGGGCATAGTGATATTTGGAATGTAGTTTCATTCCGGAGCATATCCTAAATGATCTTCAAAGCCTTGGTATGACTTAAGACCTATTCCTTGATGAAGGGGTATTGGGCGCCCGGTGGGCGAGATGACCCACTGTGGTTTAGGGTTTAGCGTTTAGGGTTCAGGGGTGGATGCCAGCGGCTTCAGGCTATACCCCAAAGCCAAATGCTCTCAGCACCTTAACCGGAATTCCTGAAGCCCTAAACCATCCTAAGCCATAAACCCCAACCAGGAAGCCTTCTATGCTCTATTCAGCTGCTAAACCCCAAAACAACAACCTCCATAACAAGAACAACCTCTATTCAGCCGAGGGTTCTGGTGTGTTTTTGAGCTGGCCGCATTTCTGCATGGCCGAGAAGCGCATGGAAGGAAACCAGAACTGCGCATTCACCCGACGTCACCCAGCTGTGCTATTATAGTAAGGGTACTTTGTGGTGTAATTATATAGGGGCATGTAATAGGGATATATGGGGTCTAGGCTTTAGGAACTTAATCTAAGTTACTCTATTGGGGAAACCATACTCATTACAATAGATACCCATTATGTTAACTTCACTTAAGTTCCTTGACAGCAACCCAGCTTTATCTAGGTAACTTTTGTCGTGAGATACAATGACCTTAACTTAATGGGGACCCCGAACAGGGAACCCCAAGAGGATAGGAATGTAACAAGGATATGTCTACCAGAATCCTTATACTTGTATTCATGTTATTTTCTAACTATATCCTTGGGGATTCCATGTTTAGGGTCCCTGAACCTTCTTAAGCCTTCAAAAGAGAGCTCATGGGGATGAAGCTTAGGTAGGGCAAAGCCCAGGTTATGGCCAGTTGGGTTTTGAGGGTGTTAGGGTTTAGGGGTTTAGGGTTTAGGGTTCGTCTAGACATATCATATATAAAGCGGTTTAGGGTTTAGGCTTTCGTCTAAACTGCTTAACGGGGGCTATATAGGGGGTTATATAGGGGAGCACTATATGGGGAGTACTATAGGAGATATCAAGGGGGAAACAAGGAGTTTAGTCGATAGCCCATATATATATAATATATATGTATGCCACACTAGCGTTTTGAAACACACCTACACCTAGTACTTAGCAATTTCGTCTTGTTGAGGGTTCTAGCAGTTGGCTTTTCCAGCTTGGTGAGTGTTTTTGAGAGGTCTTAAGAAACTATGGAAGGGGTTCCGGGTTTGGGTTTAGGGGCAACTTGTTTGTCAAGCGAAGTGAAATTAGCTTCACCGAATGTAGCATGTAAGGTTGGATTTCACTGTCGGTTGGGTGAGTGCATGTAAGGTTCCCTACGAAAATCGGTGAATGTACATGTTGGGTTTCCATTTGGGGAGACGATAAGTAGAAGCCGCGGGTGGCACTTGAAGCAGGAAATCCCTAAACCCTGAAACCCAAATCCCAACTCAACAGCCTAGATCCAAAATCTCAAGCCCTCAGCCCTAACCTTAAATCCCAACTCTCAAGCCTGCCATGATTCAAGCGTCATTTCGGTCAGTAAAGGTTGATGGGACCTGTCATGTCCGTCGGCACCCTGAGTTTGTGCGTTCTAATATCCGCGTTGCCTCTGCTACTCACGTGGGGAACAACTCATGGCGTCCATACACTCCTGAATGCAGCAGTGGTGCTGCTGCCGTGCTGCTTTTTGGCATTTGGTGCGCTTGCCCACATAGCCCGGGCATCTGGGTTGCTGTTAAGGAACTTAAATTAAGCTACCATAATGGGTATATATAGTAAATAATAGGGTTTCCCCAATATAGTAACTTAATTTAAGTTCCTTAAATCCCTACCTTACCCCAGTTTCCATTTCATTTTCCCTTTTCTTTTCCATTTGATTCTCCATTATAGGGGGATGATATAGCCCCTAAACCCTAAACCCTATACCCTAAACCCTATACCCTAAACCACTTAATTTAAGTTCCTTAACAGCAACCCAGGCATTCTGCAGGGATGTAGACTTACTGCAGCGGCATCTTATGAGCTTTCGTGTGGAGACGCCTGGTTGCCATTCAGGAATTTAGATTGTAAGTACCGTGATATGTTCACACCCACTTTTTGTAGGACTGTTGAAGCTTCTTTTGTGAAATGGTTCAAGATCCTGAGATCCCTGCATAACTCTTATGTAGACTCAGCTTTCACTTCATCCCCCACGTTCTTTGCCGTTTATTTCTCCATGATGGTGGCTTGCTTAGCCTAAGCTTCTTAAGCGTAGGTCCTAAACCTAAACTTTGGACTTTGACCTGAAGGCGTAGACCTAACCGGAAATCCTAAATCCCGAATCCTAAACCCGAAGCCCCAAAGCCTAAACCTTAATCCTGGGACTACGAGAGGGCTCGCTGATATTGAGCGACAGACCCAGGACGCTGTCGCAGCCCGAGCGTTTCTCTCTTTTGTAGGGCCAGCAACAACATCAGTGCCACGCGTGCGCGCGACGTAGTGATGTTGGCCGCGACGCAGTTGACCTAAACGTGCTTAGTTTGTAAACGAATGGGTTTGGGAGGTTTGGCCGCCTGAAGCGGCGTGGGGTGGGTGAATGCATGGAATGGCCGGCAACATGTCGTACAGCAGCATGCGCTCGAGGTGACTCTGTGGCCTGACCAGCTCTGCTTCAGCATAACACCCCAGTAAACCCTCAACCCTAGTCCTAATCACTAAGCCCCACATTCCCACCCAGACTTGCTGCGGCCGTACCCGCCCTCTTCAAGGGTGCCTGGACCCAGAAGTACATCCGGTTGCAGCTCGCACCATTGCTGCTATACAAGACTAAACGAGTAGCATAGAGCAGGAGCTGCGCCAACCAGTGTTGCTGTATCCTTCCACCCCCAAGTTTTCTCCTTCTCGGGTGTCGCGCTGCTGCCTTGAATTCCCAGTGCTCAAGTATCCATCCACAGTCTGGCACCTGCTCCACTGGTGTTCTAGGCAAGGAGAAGGCACCTTGAGCAGGGTCCGAACAACGGCAGACCGACTCTGATTGTCCAGGTCCAACCGGCGATGTGCCGTTGCAACATGTGCCGCCCTTTCCCTCTCCACAGCCCTTGGAGCGTTGGAGGGCCCCATTTCCACATGTCGACTCCAGCCATAGCGCAACAGGATGCCCCTTAAGTAGAAGAATATGGGGTATATGGGGATCTTATTATAATATACCCAAAGCCATATTCCATCTACTTAAAGGGGACTATAATGCCTCAACCCTCAGTTCCTCAGCAGCCCAGGAAGGCAAGCTGCTTTTGCTGCGATGCGAACCATCTGGACCCTTCAGGCCTGTTCCTTCCCTTGGTTTAGAATTTAGCACTAAGGGTTCAGGTCAAATCGTAAATCACTAAACCCTACACCCCCGCAATTTTCAACCCAGAGCCAAACATGAGTCAACCTCAGCCCCACTGGAGGCGAGGAGTTGTCCTGTGACCGGGCTGTCCTGCTTCGTTGCATTCATGTGTGGTTTGGAAGCTCAGAGGACGGGGTCTGGGGTTTGGGACGCTATCTTGACACAGTTCTCAGTTAGTGTTCAAAGCCCTATTCCCATCAGTTGGCTTTGGGGTTTTAGGGGTTGGGTCTTCCGGGTATAAAGGAGAATCAAACGGAGAACGAAATCAACAACACAACTGCAAGGGAAAGGAGATTCCGGAAATTCGCATGAGCTTCAAATTCCTCTGGGTCGGAGGGGTGGAGATCAAAAACCATTGGGCTCACGCCAGGCGGGCTCTTTATGAGTAAGGTCTGCAAAGGGACTGAGAGGATCGGATGGCTCCCAACCGTCAGCCCATTGAACAAAACACTCTTTCTCAGTAATATAGGGGCTTAAATGATTACCAATACTATGGTTCCATATTCCTTGTATAGTTCTAGCACATGGTACCAGAAATGGACCTCAAAATGATATTGGTAATTTTTCAGGCCCCCATATTGGGCGCCTATGGGGGCCATCTTGCAGCCTTCGGGCCTTGAGCTGGGATGCGTGTTTCTGGTTTTGGAGTCCGTAGTCCCGACCATAGACGTAAGCTCATTTGACGCAAAACATAGCCACCCAGATATACTTAACCCCATTGCCAAGGTTGACCCTCCGCCTGTGCCCCTGTTGACGCAGAAGGCTTACCAACTTCAAACGAAGGGACAGCTGGCCAACACCCCTAGATTCTGGCTTCGGCAGCCTTGTACAATGATTATGCAAAATGCTCTCCCGTGTCCTTGGAATATAGTCCCCCTTACGTTGATCGAATATGGGGCATATGGGGGTCTTATTCATATACAGTCAAAGCCATATTCTATCTACTTACTTGGACTATATTCCTGCCCGAATTTGCTGAAGGTCCCGTGTCTCAAACAAGAGCACACGTGCCCACCGGAGAAAAAGGTTATGCCGTAGGGGAGGTCCTTTTGCAATGCGCTTGGGTTGTGAGGTGGCCAGCGCACAGGCTCTGTCACTAAATACCTGCCATCATTCATTTCGTCTAAGCTTTGAGAGTCAGGATTCACCTAAACCCTAAACCCCTAAACCCCCAAACCCTAAACCCCTAAACCCTAAAGAAAAAAAACAACCCTAAACCCCTAACCCCCTAAACCCCTAAACCCTAGACCCTATACCCTAAACCCTACACCCTAGGGTTCAGGGTTCCCGGGTTGGGTTTAGGGGTTTGGGCCTGGCAGCCTGCAGGATTTCGACCGTCGCGTTCGAGGAAGCGTGCGAGAGACCTTGGTAGGGCACTTGACAAGCCCCGTCTACCTTTACAGGTTGGCGGCATAAGGTGGTGTGTCTGGGATATCCATGGGTATACACATAAAGTAGAGAGTCACACGCAAAAGAATGGAAACTGGGTTAGAATACTCCGATTGGGCTTTCATGAAATGAGAGTGTCGATTCCATTCTTGTAATCGTGTGAGAGCTTTAGGGACTTAATTTTTCGGGTTGGGGTGATGAAAACCCTCTCATTAGACAATTTTACCCTAACCCTAAACCCTAAACCCTAAACCCTAAACCCTAAACCCTAAACCCTTGTGTGTGTTTTCCAAGCCACCTCATGCCCCCAGGTATACCATACCATGAGCCCACGTTGCTTAGGGTTTAGGGTTTAGGGTTTAGGATGATTGGGAACCTGGATTCCATAAATTGCCCTGAAATCACAGCGTGAGCACCCAACTCCAAACCTTGCGGTGAGGATATTCAGAAGGGGTTATTTTTTTGGGGTTATATAGGGGTTGTAATCGAGAATCAAGTGGAAGACAAAATAGACATGAAATGGAAAATTAGACTATAGTTTTTTTTGCCTGTTTAATGTTGTTTTGATTGTATTTTGTAACCCTTCCCCTTCAGCAGCAGCTTATCTTAGCACACCAGAAATCCTTGCTTGAACCTGGAAAGCCCTATAATGGAAATCCCTAAGCCCCACACCCCTGAGATAGGCGAGTGGCTGAGTCAGCCAGTCCCACGATGTGGCTCTTCCTGGACAGGCTGGCCATGATCTTGACCGTGGAGGATTTCAGGCACCCATGCCGGGTTTTTCAGAGACGTCCTCGGGAACTCGAGGGATAGGGTTTAGGGCTTAAGGAGCATATGGAAAAGATAATGGAAACTACTAAAATGGGTTGTATTACATGTGGATTATAGTGGTTACATTGGGGTTATATAGGGATAATGGAAAAGAAAATGGAAACGATTGGGATTTTAGGCTTATATAGAGTTTACATAGACGGGAATCCAAAAAACGGTGACGTGTCCCCAATTATGCCTTCTCAATTCCTCCACAGTGAGGGCCCAATTGAAAAACCGAATAATTCAGCTTTATTTCTTAAGAACCCCTCCACCCAACGAACCCTTAGTTTTGAGACACTACGATTTACCAGATCTTGGGGTAACCGGCCATTAGTATGTTTATTTTGGAGGTCCAAGTAATCCCCAAACCCTACCCAGAGTAATCTATGTACCTAGAATCCCAGAACAGGGGGATCGTACCTCATATTTTGTCAGAGGTTCTAAGGTAATGTAGACCCCTGATTACTAAACCCTCTGGCTTTGAGGGCCTGAATATTAGGAACACTATTATAACCCCTACTAAGGGGAGGGGGTTTATAAATCAGGGGTCTACATTAACAACCCTAACCCCTAAACCCTAAATAGTAGTTTCCATTTTCTTTTCCATTATCCCTATAATCCATTAGACTGGGTTGCTGTTAAGGAACTTAAATTAAGTTACCATAATGGGTATATATAGTAAATCATAGGGTTTCCCCAATATAGTAACTTAATTTAAGTTCCGTAAATCCCTATCTTACCCCAGTTTCCATTTCATTTTCCATTTTCTTTTCCATTTGATTCTCCATTATAGGGGGATAATATAGCCCCTAAACCCTAAACCCTAAACCCTATACCCTAAACCCTATACCCTAAACCACTTAATTTAAGTTCCTTAACAGCAACCCAGAGTAGATTCTGAATCCCAGGTCGCCGGGGCAAGCCTTGGAGGCCCTTCTTCATGGCTTGAGCTACTGGCCACCTGCCATGGTGGTATTGGGTGGGTTAGGGTTTAGGGTTTAGGGTTTAGGGTTTAGGGTTGAGGGTTCAGGGTTTAGGGTTTCCAGGAATTTTTGAGTTTTGGGGGCTCAGGTTTCGGGAGTGTTAGGGAGCGGGGTTTAGGGCATAGGTTGGGTCATTCCTTGTGACAGCAGCTGTTTTGAAAGCGGTTTTTACTAAGGGGCTATTCTACCTCCTATTACCCATTGTGGTAGCTGTTTCTGTAAGAGAGAGCGGCCTAAGGTATGGAGTTCAAAGTTTGCAGGGTTTAGGGGGTTTGAGGGTTCAAGATCGGGGGTTTCGTCCTTTCAGAACCCCTTATAGCTGGTAATGGCCCTACAAACTAATATTGTATTGAATGTGAACCACCAGAAAGTCTTGGAGGGACAGTAGGACAATACGGCGAACCTCTCGTCTACTCAGGATACATTTGGGGGCTTCCCAAAATTAGGGGTACCATTTTGTGGATCCCCACAACAAGGATTATAGTAAATTGGGGTCTATATTGGGGTCCCCCTATTTAGGGAAACTACCATCTTACCAGTCTGAGACAACCTTGCCTTGCAAGGAAAATGAATGTCACAACCTACCATTCAGGTTTTTTTTGGTTTGGGTATAGGGATTTAGGGGTTTAGGGTCTAGGGTTTGGGGTTTAGGGTCTAGGGTCTAGGGTCTGGGGTCAGGGTTTAGGGTCTAGGGTTTAGGGTTTGGGGTCTAGGGTTTAGGGTTCAGGGTCTAGGGTTTAGATCAGATGTTTGTCGCATCCCTTGCTACCAGGCTTTGTCAGGGCACAACATGTTTGAGCTCGCGGACCTTGGTTCGCTCACCCTAAACCCTAAAGCTAGGTAGGGTAAAGCCCAAGATATAAAGCCTCTTACAGTTTGCTATCAAGCCTTTCGTAATACAACTACTTACCAGGACCCCCCAAGTACCCTTTAAAGGGTTTTATGTAGGTCCCATTTGTGGCATTTGGCCTCTGTAGAGAGCACTTGGGGCAGCTGCCCCGAAACCCTAACTACGAACCCTACACCCAAAAACGGAAACCCTGAACCCTAGGCTTCTGGTGATTCCCACAGTGCTCATGCTTGCCACGGCGCTGGCGTACAAGCTTCGGGCTTCTGGGCTGCCCTGACATGTCTCTTCAAAGGCCTCAGGGTTTATACCAATTGTATAAGGTCCAGGTTGGGAGTTTGGAGCGACTTTTGGGCGACTGTTGGCAGAGGGGCGAAAAATTCCCTATCTGGGGGTGTTTTGCAGGCCCCGTGTGCGGAATCAGTGGGTGTATGGTATAGGTTCTATGGGAACATCATGAGGATTTATAGCCCCCGGCAAAACAAACGGAACCCCACCACGACGAAGACTATTGTCCTTTCAAATTATGTAGGGGATCATATAGCGGACCATTATAGGGCTTATTAAGCGGAATACTAGGAGTTTGGACTATAGCTCACATGGGCATCAATGTTTGTTTTGAGGAGAGTAAAGGCGGGGCTGACGTTTTATGTTCGGAAGCTAGACAGAGACAGAGGGCAACGTCTTGAGCAGGATTGTGTTCATTCCCTATACTTGGCCCTATGTATATTGTGGTTGTCTTTCAGAGTTCTAAACCTAAACCTTCAACCCTAAACCCCAAACCTTAAACCCTCAACTCCAAAACCTTAAGCCCTAAACCCTAAACCCTACCCTATAACCCCCTTGAAGGACTCCCTATACTTGGCGAACCTTAAACCCTAAACTCCAAAACCTGAGGCGAAAAGGGAGAGCAGGGTCTGCGACATCCTTTGCACCCTAGGGCTGGTCGCTGCCGGCGGAGGTGGGGTTCGTGAACACATTTTTGGCAATAAGGGTTCCTCCAAAGGGGATATATCTATATATATATATACACACATATATACATATGCATATCTATATATTTTGTAGGATCCTTTTAGATATAGATAGATGTACAGGAATGATCAGGATTAAGGGTTTAGGGCTGAGGGCGTAGGGTTAGAGTCTTGGGGTTAGGGTTGCGTTGTTTGGAGGATAGAGTTTAGGGTTCGGGCTTTTGGGGCGTGGTGCTGAGAGGTTGAGGGGCTAAGGGCCTGAGGTTTGGGAGCTCAGGATTCCGGAGTTTCGCGTTTCGGGTTAAGGGAATTTCTTTGACAGCTTAACAGGAAGGGCCAAGGGCCTCGGTTCGTAGCCAAAGATTCAGGTCGTAACCGGAGGAAATTTGAGCACATGTCCTAGTGTCCGAACCATGGGCCGCTGACGCGGGCCCTTATCTGCTTCAAGGGTCCTGAGTTAGGCTTCTAAGGCTTCATAAGGTGTGTGATAGGTATATAAGGACTCTAGGATTAAAGGCCTATACTGTTCCCGCTAACTGTCCAGCCCAAGCCTTACATACTTGTCGGAACCTTGTGTTTCAGGTTAGAAGTGTGGGGCCCTAGTATGGGCTTCCAGGTGCGTTAAGGGTACATATAGTGTATAGAGCAGGTACATGAGGATCCCAGGGTTAAAGGCCCATGCCAGGGGGCCCATGGTTTCAACCTTAGATATTTATGGCCTGGCAGGATGGGTTTGAGGGGTTTACGGTGTAGGGCCATGTGAGCCTTAGTCTAAACTCTTTAAAGGGGGACGATTATAGGGGTTATTAAGGGGGATACTAGGAGTTTAGTTTAGACTAGGGCTTATTTGAGTGACTGTCAATCTTGCAGTTACCATGGGACCATGAGGGGTTTCTTTGGGCGTTTCGTATAGACTATACTGGGTTGCTGTTAATTGAGTTACCATAATGGTGTATATAGTAAGTAATAGGGTTTCCCCAATATAGTAACTGAATTTTAGTTCCTTAAATTCCTATATCCTCCAGTTTCCATTTCATTTTCCATCGTCTTTTCCTTCGATTGCCCATTATAGGAGGAGGTATAGCCCCCAAACCCTAAACCCTAGACCCCCAAACCCAAACCCTAAACTCCCAAACCCTAAACCCTAAACCCCCAAACCCTAAACCCTAAACTGCTAAACCCTAAACCCTAAACTCCCAAACTCTAAGCCCTAAACTCCCAAACCCTAAACTCTAAACCCTAAATCCCTAAATCCCAAAACCCCTAAACCCTAAATCTCTAAACCCCTAAACCCTAAAGTATTGCTCACGTGCTATCGTGGCCTTCAAGTTGAGGCTCATTGGGCACGCCATTGAGGGTATAACCTTTAGGGCTTTAGGGATTTAGGGTTTAGGGGTTTAGGGATTTAGGGTGTAAGGGTTTAGGGATTTAGGGTTTAGGGGGTTAGGGTTTAGGGTTTTAGGGTGTAGGATCAAGGAGTTTGCCTTTGTACCCTTAGTGTTTGTACCCTTGGGTTGTTGGCAGTAGCTCACCTAAATC
>CAJNIZ010037814.1:12738-39629 GCA_905231905.1 Symbiodinium pilosum
CCCCAAAACCCTAGACCTTACACCCTAAACCCTAAACCCTAAACCCTAAAGGGAACGCCAATCACCGCCCAGGCTTCTTTGTCTTCTGCGTGGCGCTTGAGTTCCTCTACTGGTGCTTGAGGGGAACTGGGTGAGGGAACCATTTTTATTTGATCCCTTACTATTGTCACTGTAAATCATACCCACGTGCATCCCCCCTCTAAATCCTAAACCCTAAACTCTACACCCGAAATCCTAAGCCCTAAACTTTAAACCCTAAATTCCAAAACCAAACCCACTTACCCTTAACGACCCGTAAGGTTCTTGCTGCACACGTCTCTCCCCCCTTTGGGGGGAGCAAAGCTTGGAGCGCAGGAGCCTGGGGGGGCTCAGGAATAATGAGTGTCCAGGGTCTGGGGAATAGGGTTTGGGGTTTTAGGATTTAGGGTTCAGGGAGTGGGTTTGGGCTTTAGGGTTTATGATTTAGGGTTAAGGGACTAGGCTTTGGGTTGAGGGCTGAGGTTTAGGATTTAGAGCTTTTAGGTTTCTTCGGGGGGATCCCTTTAGAGGAATCAGAACAACCACGCTGTCAAGGTCCTCGGATTCTAAACTGATCGCGTGAAAGGGTTTAGGGTTGAGGGGAACTCACGTGGGTATATTCCTAAATTCAATATAGTACGGCTCTCTAAAGTGGGATTCCTATCGCAATACGGGTGCTTGTATGACTCTTTCCCCTAAACCCTAAACCCTGAAAGCAAAGTATTCATAGGATCCTATTATAGGAGCCCATGAGAACTGGCGAAAAGCCAGGCTGGGAGCTCGATGTGGAACTTTTCCTGGATTACTGTACCTAGGGTTTAGGGTTTAGGGTTTAGGGTTCAAGGTGCAGGGTTGAGGTTTTAGGGTGCAGGGAGTCGATTTCGATTGGGCTTTTTGGGACCGTGCTCACGAGTTTGCCATGAACCCCAAATCCCAAAGCCCTAAACCTGAGTCCCACAACCCAAAACCCCAACCCCTAAACATTCACCCCCCTAAACCTTCATCCCTAGCTGTTGCTGCTTGTTGGTAAGGCGAGTCTGGCATGCGCATTCAGGGGCTTTCGTTTTCAGTGTAATTGACCCTGCCTGGAAGCAGAAGGGTAGGGCAACACAAAGCAAAGCCTAAGGTTGTAACTCTAAACCCTAAACCCTACCTAGACCCTCCAATGTAGTACCTTTTTTTGTAGTCCTAATAAGAGTCCTAACCCCAAAACCATAACAAACCCAAAAGGAACTGCATTGGAGGGTCCAGGTAAACACCGTCCTGCGGCTGGTGGGTCTAGTGGTTCGGGAAGCCTGCTTTTGGGGCTCTCACACCCAAACGTCCTAAACCCCCAGCCAGGGACCCTAAGCCTCAAACCCGAGGCCTTATACCCTACGCTCTAACAACTGAACCACAAATTGCTCAAACCCCAAGCATCTTAAACCCTCTCGACCTCCCAAATATCTATAATCAGGGCCTCTTAACCCAGATTTGAGTCAATTATTGTGCGAATTGGGGAGGTCTAGCTAAACCCTGACCACCTGAAAACTCTCAACCCTAAATCCCTGAACTGCCCGAAAAGGCTTGCTTCTTTTGCCTCATGGTGATGGCCGCTGTGGCCTCAAGGCGTGCATTTCTGATGGCACGTCGCTCTGCCTTTGCTATAGGCTAAGGGTTTAGGGTTAAGGGCTGCGGCCCAGGGTTTGGGTTACTTGAAGCAAAAATAAACCCTAAACCCTAAACCTATAGGCTAAGGATTTAGGGTTTAGAAATTGAAAGCTGAGGTTTAGGGTTTAGGGTTTGGGAAGACCCTACACCCTAAAACCAAAACCTCCATTGCCCCAGGAACGGAAAGTCAAATGGAAGAGAACGTGGCAAATTAAATGGGAACTGGGATTTTCGGGTGCTTTACAAGGATTCGGATATGTGAAGTGTTGTTTCTATCACACTTGGTGAGAGCATGTGAGTGTATTTACTGGGCATATCATTGGGGAGACCTTACGGTAAATGAAAACACGGGGTAGATCAGAGTTATATGGGTGTTTCCCAAAATTACAGGTACCTTTCCTACGAACCCTCTAAGGAGGGTTCAGGCTTTGATTTCTCCCTGCACCTGGTCCGCAGGGTGTGGATAACGCTTTCCTTTCCCTTTCACACCGCTTCGTTCAGAGCAACCAGATTTGTAAAGGGTGTGATGGGAAGCCCGAAGCAGGCTAGCCCCAAGATTGCAGTGGGAATGTGCTAGGGATATACCTACCAGGGTCCGCACATGCCTGTTACGTTCCAACTAGATTCTTGGGGTTCCGTGTTTGGGATTCCCATTTTGCTCCCTTTGATTTAGTACGGGGCCTTAACTCTAGGCAGTAAAGCTAACCCCCCAAAATCCTAAACCCCAGTCCCTAAAGCCTAAACCTTAATCCTGAAACCGTAAACACCTATCTCTCAACCCTAAACCCTAAACCACCTGAACTCTCCCAGGAAGTAAGCATTTGATAGGGCTAACGATAAGAAACTCCCATCTGGTCGGATGCCAGAACTCAGGGTCACATTTCTTGAGGATTCCCAATAAATTAGGGTTTAGGGTTTCGAGCTTAGGCTATAGGACGGTCTAGAGTTTAGGGTTTAGAGCTTAGGTTTTAGGAGGGTTTAGGCTTTAGAGCTTAGGTTTTAGGATTTTAATGAATTGGGGTCTCAATGTGAAAGTGGAGCCCTATGGCAAGAATCCACTGTCTGCGGGCCTTGGTCAAAATGGCCGTAAGGTTTCACGCCTTTTGCCGAACGCACGGGCTGAACGGTCCTTCCGCTTCTGAAGGGTTCTTAGGGGTCCTAAGTTTTTATGCAGTGGATGCTGGGATCATACCGAGATTCAGATTCAACAGGAGGGATCGGGATCGGCTCAGGCAAAGCCCAGAAGGGTTTCAGAAGGCATTCAGAAGGGCTTATGTTAATTTTTTTTGGCCATGCAACTTTGCTCAATACAGGCCGCCCAGACGACTCACGGGATGCTGACTGATGTCGGCAAAACTTTGCACCAATCAGGCTCCCCACGCTCATCGGGATCAAAGCTTCTAATTTGTGTGCAGGGTACTTCAAATAGACCTCACAATGATATGGGTAACTTTTCAGATCCAGTTTACACTTCATATCATACGTTAGATTCCGCATTATCAGGATCCATGGTAAACAGGGGTTGCTTGGGATAAGCTTGAGAAAGTGCTAGTTGTCATACGTTTATAGCGGGGCACTGAACCCTGAATAAGCCAACCCTGTACGGCACAGGAAAGGGTGCATGCTGGAATTGTCTTCGCACGCAAAAAAGCCAGGCTACAGTTCAGGCATCTGGCCTGGAAATGTGGAGGTTTTCCAGAGGAACCATAGGACCATAAGTAGGATCGCAGGTGCTCCAAATGAAAATATGAGTACGACGAACTACCTAGGACCCCAGTTGTAGAAACCCATGAAGCTTCAAGAACAGTTTCGTCATGCCACGTTCGATTTTGGACAGGTTCTGATCGACAATGACAGGTATGCCTGTGACAAACAGAAGACTGCTTCTTCACTTACTGGTGCTTTAGGGAGAGTGGGGCAGCAGATCCATATACGAGCTATAGTCTAAACTCCCAGTATCCCCCGTAATGACCCCTATAATCCTCCCTTATACAATGCCCCATATAATTACTTCATTTAAGGAGTTCAGACTACAGCTCATATCATAATCGCTGTGGAATCCCGTAGATCTGTAATCGTCCCGACTCGTCCCTATATCCATTCCCCCAGCCTAAGCCCGGGGTCTTATATTCACTCCCCCACTCCCCTGAAGCACCAGTAAGCCTCCTTAAGGGTCCACCAGGTTCCTTTGCTTGAGCCTCGAGGCCACGTCCTGTTCGCAGACCCTCCACTTTATGTAGACCCTAAGGGCTTAGGATTTAGGGTTTAGGGGTTCCATGGGTGGGGAAGTTTAGGTAGGGTTTAAGGTGTACGGTATTATGGTACCGCAATATGGGTTGGGCGGATATAGGGGTTACACAAGGGTATATGAGGGTATATCGGGATTACATAGGGTTCAGGTTTCAATCCTCGACCCTGGACCCTAAAATCCTCAGCCTCAGACCCAAAATCCCAAACCCAACGCCCCCCAACACACTATAGACGCTACACCTCGATCTTCATGAACCTTAAACCCTAAACCCTAAACCTTAAACCCTCCTTGCTTTGCCGCAACATCTTCCAGCTTGCAGGAAGGCAGACAGTCAAGAGGTCAAGACAACGCACTTAGGCTTAGGGTTCCCTGGTATACTGCCCGCCAAAATTCCATCAGCAGTATGCCAGTAAGAGAGCGGATGCAGTCACGGTTTACAATTGTCTCTGCAGAGGTGTTTCCTAGTGTCTCCTTCTTCCGAGAAAACTCAAGGGACGTCCTCTCTCAAAAGGACTCTCGTCGTCAACGCCCTCTGCCTTCAAACAGCCTTTAAACAGAGACTGAAAACCCCACACCCTGAGCCCCAAGCTGTAGATGATTCCTAGTGCTGTCTTGCTACGAACCAGTTGCAAGGTATAGCGGGGAACTACCGGAAAAAAACACTCTTAGCTCATATATCCCAGGGGCATCCAGAGTGCCTTCATCTTGACAGACCCAATACTTCTGTTAGTATCGCAGTTCTCCGGACTGCGGAAACGTTGGAGGCAAGGTCCTCCTAGAGCTTTGTAGACCGTGCAGCAGTGCTGAGTGCAGCAAGTTGGACAGGCGCGCCTGCACCCATTGCGGTAACATTGGAGTGATACTGGGGTTAAATTGGGAAAGCGGAAAATAAAATGGAAACTACCATTAAGGGGTTAGGGTTTAGTGCGCAGAGGGGTTTAGGGGGTCTAGAAGGGCTTAGGCCTGTACAAGTCGGGTGTATATTTTACAGGGTTTATGCCGTAAAGGGGTTAGGGTCTGCAGGGTTCAGGGTGTGCGGAGTTCATGGTTTTGAGTCAAAGGTTTGGAGTCCAGGCGGGTGCAGTTCACGTTTTGGTGGGTTGCTACTAGAAAAAGGAAACCCTGTCATTTATATGAGCTATAGTCTAAAACTCCTTAAAGGGGGTTATTTAGGGGATTATATAGGGATGAAAAAGGTGTATACTAGGAGTTTAGACTATATAGCTCATATACCCACAGTATGGTAACTCAAATGAAGTTTCTTGTGTGGTTCAGGGTTCAGAGATGTGAGGTTTGTCCTCGCCCAAGATCCTGAAAGGGGAGGGCTTCCGTTGGGGGGGGAGGGGTCCAGTGGGTCGAACCGTGGGGAACCGGAGGGGCGAAGAGAGGGATCCGTTAGAGTCCTTGCTGCCTGGGATTCGGTTGGGCGGGGTCTTTCAGGGCGAGTGTTCCTGCGCGTGTAGGTGCAATGTGTGATTCCTAAGTGCTATGTGCCTGCTACGCTGTTCGTGCAGTGCTTCATGTCAGGACTTGCATTGTGTGCGGCATTCTTGTGATTGTATGACTTAAAGCGTCATGTGGCAAGAAGCACTGCGTTGCAGCTGTGTGTGGCTAGAGCACAGTGGGAACAGTACCGGGGTAGTCTGGTGGAAGATAGCGGGGACCGCCCAAAATTTTTTCGATCTTGCTGCCATGGCCTCTGCAACGGAGAGCGACTCCAGCCAAGATGAAGAGAGCCTGTCAAGCGCTGATGCAGATTTATGGGCATTGCTTCCGCGCAAGTTTCGCGCAGACTTCGGCAGCGAGGGTGGTCAGCTGCCTGATGTGGGCCTTCTGGTTTTCCTGTTCGCTGACAGACATGACCTTTGCGCAGTCATGACTGACTATGTACCTCGTGATCGGAAGCTGAGGACCACTGCTGTTCGCGCCTTTACCGCGCTTCAGCAACGGGCTTTGCCCAGCGCGCAGCGGAGAAACCGGCGAGGGCGGACAGACCCTGCCTGGCAAAAAGTGGCCCTTGCCAGGAGACTGGCTCCTGCGGATGACTCAGCAGGTGCCTTGGACACCGTATCCTGGCTGTTCAAGCACTCTGGTGCTCGTCGACGGCAGTCGGCGTGGCCGACCCGTGCTGCTAAGAAATTAGCAGATTCCAAGCTGGGGCTTACTCGCGCGGCCATTGAGAAGGCAGGCGCGATCAGCTGGTTGAGCTTCTTTCGGAAGCTAAGACTCCTATGGCCCAACAAGCTCAGCTGGCATCCAATCCGCAACGTTCTCCACCACCTTCATATGACCATACAAAAGGATGGCTTGCGACCGCTGCTGTACTTGCATCTTGCTTGAGGCCCCTTTGATGTAGCATATTGCCTCTCTAGTCTGCTGAGAGTTGGGTTGCTGTTCTGCTTCGGTTTCTAGGGTTTCTGACTCGATAGGATCCCTGAGTAGTGGGCCCCAATATAGAACACCATATACTTTACTGAACTATAGGTACCCGCTTGAAGAGAACACCAGTTTTGGACAACGCTGAATAACTTGAGTTCCCACACATATCTTTATGCATCCCCATATTATACAACCCCTTTATACGGAACACTTAATTTTGGTAATTGTTATGAGGTCCTTCAGGACATTCCGCCTCGCAATAACAATTAGCAATAGGTAGTAGGAGTCCTAAAAGCCCTTTCGCAAAATTCTTTGAAGGGCAGTTAATTACTGTATAGGGCAATTGACCCAAGTGGCTTCACGTTGGTTTTGGGCAGGAGCCGTGCGGCATTCCCGCATAAAAGTCTTGATTTTCCTCATGATTTCCAGCAGGGAGTTTGGGGCTTAGCCAGCCCTAAGCCATAGACTCTAAACCCTCTGAACCCTAAACTTTCCTTAAACCACCACCAAACCCGAGGTTTTTTTGGGTGATCAGATTCAGGGTCCACACCGTACAATCCCAACAGAAATATCCATTAGCCTGCAAGTATTTCTTAGGGGTAGGTAGGGCCCTTTTAGCAGGTTTGCAGGGGTTACGTAGGAATATATAGGGGGATACAAGGATCCAAAAACATCCAAGAACTGTAGGTCCAGGACAGTAGCAAGCCAGTTGAAATTGGCACTTATAATTTAGTTGCAACCGTAGTTTAATGGGGGATTAAGGGTTTATAGTTGGGCTATAAGTTGGAAGTACTGTCATAACCGGCCTCCAACTAGAGAGTAGGGATCGGGGCTGATTGTTTCTAGTCGGGGATGCTGGTGCCTGAACCCTGAACCCTAAACCCTTAGCCATGGTAGACCTACCAGTTCTTAAGGGGCAGTGGGGTAGTGAATATGGGGCTTAGGGTTTAGGGTTTAGGGTTTAGGCTAAATGGTCAGAATGCTTCCATCACTTCCGCCGTTGCCGTCTTGAGACATTGGCTAGGAGCCCAAACTGAGATTTATGAGAGTCAAACTGGGCGGGTCCAAAACCTCCCTTAAACCCTAAACCCCAAACTTTAAATCCTAAACCCTAAACCCTAAGTGCTAAGCCTAAACCCTAAACCCTAAACTCTAAACCCTAAACCAAAGCCTCAAGCTCTCAAACTCGAAGTCGGCCCTACTTTGAACCAACGGCCGCATGACAGAGGGTTGCCCAGCCCCAAAATTAGGCGTACCTTTAAAGGGGTTTATAGGGGATATACAGGGGATATATGGGGACATATAGGTTTTGGGTTTGGGCTTCCCAAAATTAGGGGTACCTTTTAATGATTGCAGCATTTTGGGGCCTACATCTGGTGCCTTTTTCGAACCCTAAACCCTACACCCCGAACTCACTCTGAACACTAAACTAAACCTTAAGCCAAAAACCCAATGGACCCTATAAGAGTCATATGACTGGTAGGGTCGCCTTTCGAGCGCAGGGGTAGCCAAAACCTTCTCGTTATTGAAAAGTATAAGCTTCAAGTCCTACACGGTTTAGGGTTTAGGGTGTAGTTTCCATTGAATTCGTCTTTTCCTTTTCCACTTGATTATCCCCTTATCACGTGAACCTTACCGTGCGCAAGCCGTTTTCACGCCTAGCGCAAGACATAAGCCCAAAGCTCTCAACTCTAAGCCTAATCCCAAAACCCTGAGCCCTAATATTACCCTCATATACTATAGTGGTTTCCATTTTCTCATTATCCCTATAGAATCCCTATCCAAAACCCTAAACCCTTAACCCTAAACCCTAATGCCAACCCCAGTATAACCCTAATATAAACCATATGTAACCAAAGCAACAGTCTCAAGCTGCCTTTGCTGTCAGGATGTCACCAACCGCTGTGTTGAACCCATCGCTTTTGGGGCAGCTCGGTTCGGCGCGTTTTGAGTTGATTTCAAGTTTAGGGTTTCAGGGTTTAGGGGTTTAGGTTCTTAGGGTTTAGGGTTTAGGGTTTTGGGATTTAGGGTTTAGGGGGCTTGTACCTAGGCTTGGTAGCTGGGTAGGTAACCTTGAAGCTTTTGGGGTGTGCATCTATATGTACATATATATATATATATAGTCCTATGATAATACAAAGGTGAACTTTTTTTGGGCCAGGGAACTCAGCAACTAGGTAGGCCAGGTATCCCAGTAGTACCGTTTTCCCCTTATTTTCCCCTTATTATTTGAAGTCTTCCTATGAAAGCTGAACGCTAGGAAAAAAGAGTACCCTTGTGCTTGTTATTATCAGGTTGCTGGGAACCTAGAAGGGGTGTACTTCTGGGAAGAAGCGTCCTTTCAAGGAACTCGTAACCCCCTGGGACTACATTGGTTCACATGGTGGGGAAAATTCTCAGAGTTACGACCTCAGAGGTACAACCCTGCAACCTTTGTAAATTGGGGCTTCCAGCTAAATTCCTTGGCACGCCCCATTTAACACCCTCAGCTCTGAGCTCTAGTTATGAATATTTTTCTTACCCTTAATCCCTATTATATTCCCTATAAAGCCATAGAAAATAGGATTTACAGGGCCTCCAAATGCAATGTAGAATGTTCTGGTATACATGTTTATTGCTTTGAGAGAACAATATACGATATTCTTCAGGCTTCTACACGAACCTAAGCCCGTCCGCCAGGGCCTCATAGTCAGCATTTCACTGAATCACAGTCTGGGAGATATAGTCTCATGGTATTCGCTAGAGGCCAAGCTTAGTACTCAGTACTTTTACTCGAGACCCTGACCCAAATGCTCGGATCCCGCATCTGTTCCCCACCCTAAACCCTAAACCTTTTTCATGCATCATATCCATGTCTCTTTTGGACCTTAGGCTCAGAAACTAATTGAAGCTAATCCACACCTTCCTAAACCCTAAACCTCACACAGGAAGCCCAAACAGCAACACTTATAGGGCCCACCTGTCTAGACAAGTGCTTGATCCCTGGAGTTAGGCAACATAGCATATCCCCTCAAGCCTGTCAAAACCCTACTGTAGCCCTTCATATGAGCTATAGTCTAAACTCCTTAACGGGGATTACGTAGGGGACTACTATAGGGGTTATTGAGGCGGGTACTAGTATTTTGGGGTTGAGCTATAGTCTAAACTCCTTAAAAGAGATTACATAGGAGACTACATAGGGGTTATTGAGGCGGGTACTAGGAGTTTAGACAATGGCTCAAAACTAGCTTCCCTATCCCATTAGCAACCCAGAGTCGTCCAAAGTAGGGTTTGGCAATTGGGTTGTGTGGGATATGGCTTAGGATTTTGATGCCTTCTGGTTTAGGATTTAGGTTTTAGGTCTTAGGATTAGTTGATTTCGGTTCAGGATTCAGGGTTTGTGTTCCAGGGTTCTAGGTACTTGAGGTTCAAAGTCTCGCGCTTGACATGGAGTGCTGCGCTTGCTTCGCTTGGTTCTTATTACACTAAGCGACTTAGCCCACAAACCGAAATCCTGCCCCCAAACATTATCTGAGCTATAGTCTAAACTCCTAGTATCCCCCTTAGTAAGCCCTTCTCTATATAACCCCCTTGAAGGACTTAGTTCCCTAAACCCTAAGCCCTGAACCCTTGCGAGACACTAAACCCTTAATAATGGGGTTACATTATCCCCTATATAACCCCCTTTAAGGAGTTTAGACTATGGCTCATCTGGAGGATTAAGCAAAACGTTCAAGTTTTCACCAAGCGCCCAAACCTTCTAGATTCCCTTATTACCCTGCTTTAGGGTTCAGGGTTTTAGGGTTTTAGGGTTTATAGGGTTTACAGGGTTTATAGGGTTTATAGGGTTCAGGGCCTCAATTAAGGTTAAGGTTGTTCGAGGACAAACAGGGCTCATGAGGGTCACCCGTAAATGCCCTGACTCATACTCTGAAGCTTCCACGATCCTGATATGCAAGGCTGATCGATCTCCCAAGAGAAATCTTTAAGTGCAGCTCCGTGTCTTCGGCACGTGGCCCTAAAGCCCGAAACCCTGCACCTCAACGCGGCAACGTGGAGGCCTGAGCCCTAAACTCGAAATCTTCAGCCATGAACCCTAAACCCTCAACCTTAAGCCCCAAAAAAACAAAGGAGAGTGCGCCTGGAAAAGTCTGTGCTCGAACCGAATGCCGCCGAAGTTTCGGATGTTCCTAGGGTGCTGTTAAGGAACTCAAAGTGAGTATATGGGGTTTTGGGGGGTAGAGTTATATTGGTATTCAAGATTCATAGGGTTTAGGATTTAGGGGTTAGGTTTTTGCGGGAACGGGGTTTCTCAGTCCGCCCCTTTTCGGCTTTGGGGTCCTAGATTCCTTATATAAATCAGGTTCTGCTAAAAACAGGGGCCCTTTCTTTCATTTTAGTGAGCTGGGTTTCAGATTTTACATTTAGTTTACTGGTATATAGTAAGCAAGGGATTTCCTCATTATGGCACCCTCTTGAGGTTCCTCAAGCCCGAAAAAACCCCTAGATATGCACAGTTTCCATTTCATGGTCCATCTTTCTTTCCAGTTGGTTCTCCCAACCCTAAACTCTAAGGCATAGATTTCATTTCATCTTCATGTCATTGCTATTTGACTCTCCCTGATTGGTAACACAACCCGTCTAGCCACTGCAGAATCCTAGAACTCCTCTGCAATGAACCCTGCTATGGTAACTGAGTCCGTCGCTCGACTTCTAACCCTAAACCCTAAACATCACTAAACCCTCAATCCTAAACCCTAAACCCTAAGCCCTGAATCCAAAACCCTAAGCCCTTAGTAATAGTTTCCATTTTCTTTTCCATGATCCCTATAGAACCCCCGTATAACTCTAATATTAAGTGGCTTCAAGTTCCTTGATTGCGACCCAGGTTTCGAAGGACACGGAAGCGCTCGGAGCCTTGCTCGGAGGTGTCTGTAAGGGTTAAGGGTTCAGGGTGTAGGGTTTGGGGTTCAGGGTTTAGAGCTTTGAGGTTTTGGGGTTTAGAGTGTAGGGTTGGGGGTTCGGGTTTAGGCTTTGAGGCCCAGGATTTGTTACCATTACCGCGTAGGGTTTGGGAGGGTCATTCTGAGCGTAGAATTTTGAGATTAGAGAAATTTGAGAACCCTAATTGTAAGTTTGTATGGGCTTGAGGACTTCGGGTTTAGGGTTTAGGGCAGATCTAGGGTAGTTTCCCAAAATAAGGGGAGCTAAGGAACCCTTAACAGCCCTTCTTGTAAGGAACCTATGTCCATCAGTTATGTGGGAAATGCTGACTGTAGTAACCCTAAACCTTAAACCCTAAAGGAAGTAGTAGTAAGCGTTCATATGAGCTTTAGTCTAAACTCCTAGTATCCCCCTTAATATCCCCTATAATACTCCCCTAGATAATCCCCTGTATAAGCCCCCTTTAAGAAGTTTAGACTATAGCTCATATATTGATTGTGAGCTTGGGGGTCGGGCCTTGGGTTGAAGGCTTAGGCTTCAGGTCCAGGCTTGGGGTTTAGGACTTACCTAGACCCTCCAATGTAGTACCTTTTTTGTAGTCCTAATAAGAGTCCTAACCCAAAAACCATAACAAACCCAAAAGGCACTACATTGGAGGGTCCAGGTAGGTTTTGATGCCGGCCAGAGTTTTATCGCCATAGCAAAACCACGCATGCATGATCAGGTGGGGTGACGCTGATTGCTTTGAGGGGATCCTTCCGTTGAGGATACGGTTCGTACCATGTAACCACCTTGCTACATTGAAGATGGGGTTGAGGGGCTGCAACGTCCAGCTTGCAAGTGCAGAACGCTGAATCTTGAAACGGAAGCGGTTTTTTTAAGGTCATCAGGGGATCAGATATACAGACCATCAATCAGGCACATTCCATTCAGCCTTGACCTTGTGTCTTTTGAATGCTGGTAGTGTCTGTCGCCAAACCAGCCATCCATCCAGCTTCCCAAGGGGTCTAGGGTTTAGGGTTAAGGGTTAAGGCACGAAAGAGTGGCTCAAGTGGATTAGTTAGTTTAGGTGATGAAAAAGTGGAATTACTACAGAACCGGGCAATTTGTATGATTCGGAGACTTCATAGCGATGTCGCTTTGCTAGGTGCTAGTTGTACAGGGCTCATGATGTGTTTTCTTCTGTCGAAGCCCTAAACCCACCAAGCTTTAACTCCTAAGCCCTATCCCCCACAAGCACCCCGGCAGACGCTTCGTTGGTGGACCGTTTTCGGACGTGGTCGATATCTTCGCGCACGGTTCGCGCTCTGAGACTGCTTGCAGAGCAATCTGGAAGATGCATCGAACCTTGCCTACACTATAGGTTTAGGGTTTAGGGTTTAGGGTATGGTTCAAGGCTTAGGTTTTTCGAGTTGAGCTTTCTTACTGCCACGCAGGCAAGACTTGTAAACGTGGGGGGTCCATCTCGAATTTACCAGGGGGCTATATGGGGGTCCCCACCTTAAACCCTAAATCCTAAACAATAAACCCTAGCCTATTTTGAGAAATAATAAGGACTATCGTATTTTGGGGCCTATAGTAGGGTCCCCCCATTTTGGACAACTACCCAATGTCTTGAAAAGGGCACAGTATTGGAAACCCAAGGTCCTTAATGGTTTTGGGTTTTGGGTTTAGGATTTCGGTTTCAGGGTTTAGGGTTTAGGGCTATCATTCCATGTAACACTTCAGGGTTTCTATACGAGTGATATAGGGGTAATGGTAAAGAACATGGAAGCTTTTATTTAGGGGTTATATAGGGATAATGGAACAATGGAAACTGCTACTTAGGGTTATATAGGGATAATGGAAGATGGAAACTACTATTTAGGGTTTAGGGTTTAGGGCTATCATTGGCATTACTGGTACGAGCTCTACCGTGATGGCAACTGCT
This sequence comes from Symbiodinium pilosum, assembly GCA_905231905.1. NCBI lineage: Eukaryota > Dinophyceae > Suessiales > Symbiodiniaceae > Symbiodinium > Symbiodinium pilosum. The sequence goes on from CAJNIZ010037814.1 coordinate 25,890, forward strand.
GCGAATCTTCCACCCTCCCCAAAAGTGCCAGGTTCATAGTTGGTCATTCGCGAAAGGATCCCTAGAGTGGTCCCTATATCACCCTTAACCCTAAATTTGTATGAGCTGCTATCATATAGCCCATTCCTCCATTTCCTATGAGACACTAGGGCGAAAAGGACATCGGTTTACCAAGAATCCCTCTGAACAGCATTCCCCAAAATCAGCTGAACGACTCCGCTAACTTATCCTCTCCCAAACTAACCTGGCACCCGACATAAATCCCGGCTCAAAAGGAGACCAGCCTATGCATGACCCCTGTTTCCGGTCTCCAGGTGATACCGGAACCTAATTCAGGCCATGTCTGCGGTATCTAGTGTTAGGAGTGTGGCTTAAAAGCCAGTTATTCCAGTATCCTGATTCTCATTTTTCTGTAGCTGTTCTTCCTAGCGTGGATTCTTCTCGATGTTTCCTAAACCTTGAACTGCCAAGGCCCCAACACAAGATCCTAAGCCACACCTGTAGGGTTAGGGCGACTTGGCAATGTAAGCAAATATATAGCCCCTATAGGCCATATATCTCCCCATCATTGACCTACTGACTAAGTCCCACTGACCCTCCAAGTAGCCCTAAACCCTATACATCCCTACAGAACCCTAGTGTGCATCTTACTTTCACTTGCTTTCCCATTTGATTCTCCATTGTTGGGTAGGACAACACCTGAACCCTAAATCCTAAACCCAACTCCTAAACCTTGAAACCCTAAACCCTCGGGGTACTTTAATACCCCGTATCATATGGGCCATAATCTAAACTTCTTAAAAGGAAGTTATATAGGGGATTATATGGGGGACTACTATAGGGGGTATTAAGGGGGATACTAGAAGTTTAGACTATGACTCATACAACCCCCCAAACCCTAAACCCTAAACCCTAAACCCTAAACCCCAAACCCTGCTCATATGCTCATATGCTCAAGCAGCACGGTCCTGAGGATTATGCGAGCTTGGGCCACGGCTTCTTAGCTGCAAAGTGGATAGGGTTTGGGGTTCAGGGTTTAGGGAGTGGGCTTTAGGGTTCAGGGTTTAGGGATTAGAATTTGGGGTTTAGGGATTAGGGATTAACATATCGGGTTTCGGGATTATGGCTTAAGATTCCGCACTTTCTTGCACAATAATTCCACGGTTAGCCAGACATATAAACCCCAAACCGTATGCCGACAAACGCTAATGCCGACAGACCCTAAACCCTAAACCCAAACCCAGAGCCCTAAACACAAAGCCCTCCAAACTTGACTCCTAAGCCTGAAGCCCCAAAGGGCCCCAAACCCGAATCCCTAAGCGCCAAACCCTAAGTCCTAAACCCCAAACCCCAAACCCCAAACCCCCAAAACCTATATATTCCCATGCATCCGTGCAACTCCTTCAAAGGGGGCCCCCAACCCTTTAAACAGCAAATCATGGGACGGATCGCTAAGAATCCTTCATTCATAAGGCTTAATAGCCCCTAGTTACTTAGTCAGGTCTTGACTTTGTGGCCCATATACTGGGGGGCCCGTAGTAACCCCATGAGCTAACCCTAAACCCTAAACCTAATACCCTAAACCTTAACCCCTAAACCTTAAACTCCAAACCCCAAACCCCACGACGCCAAAGGCAAGCTCACTTTGTGGAGCCCTCCCTCAAGAAGACCCAAATCCTCACAAAGCAAACCCAGAGGGTCCATTTACCGCATAATTAGGTCCCTTTAATCGGACTATATAGAGGTATATAGGGATATATAGGGGTATATAGGGTTTAGGGTTTGGGGTCCAAGTACTCAATAATTAGGTACTTGGGATTTGGGTAATAGTAATTATAGTACAGGTTTGGGGTAAATATATGGTTATTAGGTACTTGTACCCTTAGAAAAATGTTGAAAAGGGTCCCTAAACTCCCCGAAGCCCTTGGAGCACCCGGGAGTCTAAGCCGCCAACCCTCTGCTCTTCGATCGGCTGCTGGCCAGCGGGGCAGGTTTAGGGTTTAGGGTTACCCTAAACCCTAAACCCTAAAACCCTAAACCGGGTTTGGAGTTCACAGCTTGGATCCTGAGGCCCCTAATTCACCCCGCAAATAATCCCGATGGAACCCCTATATAGCCACTGACTAGGTAACCTCTATGTCCCGAACCCAAAGCCCTAAACCCTAAAGACCAATCCCTATACCTGATACCCTGAACCCTACTTGGAGGTTCCTGGGATATAGTAACTACTTATAACTGGGCTTATAACCCTACTTATAACTCCCCTAAATGACCTTATAGGGGTTATCCCAATTATAAGTAGGGTTATAACCCCAGTTATAAATAGTTACTAAGTTCCATGAACCTCCAAGTAAGCCGTTTAAGGTCTTGGCTTGCTAAGGCCTTCCCCACAATGTTCGGCTCCGAAGGCATTTGGCAGGGCAGCGTCTGGTATTAGGGTTTTGCATTTGGGCCGTAGGATGTAGGGTTTAAGATGTAGGGTTTAGGATTTAAGGTTTAGGATTTAGGGCCTAGGGAATAGGATTTAGGGTTTAGAATTTAGGGTTGAGGGTGTAGGGTTTAGGGCGTAGGGTTTAGGATTTAGGGCTTGGGGTTTAGGATTTGGGGCTTAGGGTACCAATAGTAGGGAATCGGCTCACATGTTGGAGTACAACTCGTCCCAGACCCCCAAAGGGATCTGAAAATCAGATCCCCCAGAACCATAGGGGAAATTATATAAGGATTAAATAGGGGCTACAATAGGTCTATATAGCGGATCTAATTTTTAGATCCTCCCAGGGGTCTGGGATACCAATAGAGGCTGCTTCTCAATCTTAAGGGGTCCCCCTGCAGGAGCTTTCCAGTAGCAGGCCAGGAATGGAGCACAAGGGTTCTTGTGGGGAATATACAGGATCTAGTACAGGACACCCTAAACCCCAAAACCTAAACCATAAACCCTAAACGACAAACCCTAAACCCTAAACCCCAAACCCTAAACCCAAAACTCCTATTTTTAGGGTTCGGAAGTTTGGGGGTTCTGGGTTTAGGCTGAGCTGAACAAGGGCCTTAAGCCCTACCTAAACCCTAAAAGTATGTAAAATAATAGCCCTAAACCCATAATAATAGCCATAAAGGCCATTGTTTTACATACTTTTAGGGTCCAGGTAAACCCTGAAGCTCTAAACCCCGAGATGGTGTAAAATTACACCCGAACCTACAGCCTTGATTTGCCCACTCGCGGTTTAGGGTTTAGGGTTGATTTGTAGACATAGGAGTTTAGGGGGTTTAAGGGTTTAGGGTTTGGGGGTTTAGGGTTTAGAGTATGATGCCCCAAATATAGACGCGAATATGCTATACCCCTCACTATCAGCGACTCACAAACAAAGCCCCCTATTTTTTCAAACCCCCTCAAGCCCACTGAAGCTGAGCCCAAAACCCTATATACCCCTATCTCACCCATCTCTATATATGAACCCTAAACCCTAAACCCTAAGCCCTTAAACCGTACCCCTATACAGCCACCACAAGCCCTAAACCTTAAACGCTGCACCTTCTGAGGCCGTTCTTCTGCTTCTTGCTCCCTATACTTGGTCGTCACACACCTTGCGTAGGATTCAGGGGTGACTTGGTTTAGGGTTCAGGGTGCCCTAAACCCTAAACCCTAAATCCCTAAACCTTACACCCCAAACCCTAAACCGTTTAGGGATTAGGAGTCTGAAAAGTCCTGGGCATCTTGTGCTTTCCGCGCCCTTGCCCAACAAAAGAGATTCCCATGTCTAGCTGCTGTTCAATGAGCCTGTAGTAACCTCAAAAACCCTTGTCAAAACGCTAAGCCCCTAAACCCTAAACCCCTAAACCCTAAAACCCCGAAACCCTAAACCCTACAGCCCTCCAACCCTGAAACCGTAAACCCACCAGGGATGCAGTCTACAACAAATACCTATCTCGGGCCTCGACATGTATAAATAACTGTTCTTTGGGCTACTACTTCAAGGGGGCTCAAAAGGGGGATGAAGATAGGGAAGTTAAAGGACCCCTAGTAAAAACTCTGCTATGTTCGGACTTATTTCCTACACCCCACATTTGTCTACCCCACCTTTTGAGCAGATGATACTTAGATCCCTAGGGTAGATAGCGGTTTAGGGTTTAAGGTTTAGGTTTGGGGCTTGGGGTTTAAGGTTTAGGGTTGGAGCTTGGGGTTTATTCTTTAAGGTTTAGGGTGAAGGATTTGGGGTTCGGGGTTTGATGAGGGTTTTGGGGTATAGGTTAGGTGCCAGGGAAAGTAGCCACGAGTGCCCATCTTCTAGACCTCGAAAATATTTCTATAGAAATCGATATAGCCCAAATACAAGAAACAGAACTTACATGGACCCTATGTTGGGGCAGTTGGCTGGTCCTGGTTGTGCGTCTCCCTGGTTTTGACTGCTGACAGTCAACTGTTCCGCTTTCAAATTTCTGAACTTTTCCGGAAGACAATTAAATTGCGGGCCCTGTATTTGTCAAAGAGTGCCTTCGTTTTCACAACGACGGTACAAGCTAAACCACAAACGCTAAACTTTGTAGAGGTAGTTGGGAATGAAGGATCACTATAGAGATCCACGCTTCCATCCCTCACCAGCCGCCTGTAATCAGTAAGTAAACCACAACGTTGTTGCTCAACATCTGGTCCGGCCCAAGAAAATCCGACAGAATTGCATGCGCGACTTCCTCCTCTTCGTGGCATTTAACTTGTCCCTAACCACAAAGATAAAACTTCCAACGTCGGGCCCAGTGCTGGAGACTTTGGGTTTGTCAAAAGCATACCCTGCCTTCATTCATTTACTGCTTATTGCTAAGCTAGTAGGGAATAAGGGATATATTAAATAAGGCTATATAGGGATTATTTCCCTTATTCCCTACTGAGAACCAACCACTTTATAAAACCAAATGTCACCCCTAAACTGAACAGGCGCAACTACGAACTCAGGGTTTAGGGGTCAGGGTTTAGGGTTTAGGAAGTATCCTAAACCCTAAACCTTAAACCCAAACCCAGGCATGACCTGGCGCGAGGACTTCTGTTCGGCCCTGTAAACGAAGCTACCAGGCTTGGGCATCAAGATGTAAACATCCAACATACCCAGAGGGTCCATGTACCCAATAATTTGGTACTTGGGTTTTGGGTAATGGTAATTCTAATGCAGGTTTTGGGCAAGTATATAATTATGAGGTACTTGGACCCTTAGGGATACCCCTGAACATGCCACATGACGTTCAGGAACGCCTTAGTACGGGTAACATTGCCTAAGCCCTAGACCCTAAACCTCAGGGAGTTTTCCTTTGTTCTCTAAGGGTTTGTACTTTTGGGATTGGGTTCCCAAAACCATGGGATATGGCCCTTAATAAGGGTGTTTGGGACCCAAAGCCCAAGGTTACAAAATCAAGGGCCCAAACTTAAAGTCTTTGACAAACCTAATACTATGGGTGCCCTTTCCGGCTTTCTATGCCATGCACCGGAGGCCAAGCATAGGGTACTTGAAAGCAACTCATAGGATGGAACTTTCAAGTCCCAGAGCCAGTGAACTTCTTACCCTAGGGGTCCAAGTCTACAACTAAACTCTAAACTTCCTAAACCCTAAACCCGAAACCGAATGCCTGCCAAGGGGTCCAAGTTCACAACTAATTCCTACTTCGGGCCCTAACTGACGGCTATTTGGATCCGGAGGGTGACCTTGTTCTTTGTGGGTTTAGGGTTTAGGGTTCAGGGTTCGGCTATGCAAACTCAGAGCAGTACAGCTTCGACGGTGGCCGCGAGTCGATCTGTGGCGGATGCTCATCGCCATCCTCGACAATGGGAAACTTCCAGAATCTACCCGGACCCTCCTAGTAGCCTTGATTGCGGCAAAGGGGTTCCTACATCCCTGAACCCTAAACCCTTATATATAAGTCGATGTAGGGACCCTGATTTGGAGTCATTACGTGATGAACCCCAACTGCTGGTGATGCCTTTGGGCCTGGAGAAACGAAGAGGCGTAACTCTCCCGTGAAAAGACGATGGGTGACCCCAAAGGCACTTACTTGTGCTGAAGGAATAGTGGCAAGCCCAAAGCACGTAAATCTCACAAACCTGGCAATCCGGGAATGGACGCCTTACACTTCATCAGCCCATCTAGCATGATGCAATCAAAATTTGACGAACCGCCTTGAATCGAAAATCCCTCAAACCCTTGGCTGTTCCTCCAGATACTATTCGAACAAGGCCACCTAAAACCATGTAGACCCTGAACCCTTTACCCTTGACCTTCGAGCCTTAAGCCCTACTGCTCATATCAACCCAAAACTCCTATGAGCAAAGTTACAAGGGAACATACAAAAGGATACTGCCTGGTTGTAAGCTGGGTTTTCTCCTACCCACAACCTTTCCAATTCACCACATCAAGCCATGCTCCATTTCATGTTCCAAGTCTTCTCCTTCCAGTTGCCGTTATCGAGAACATACGAGTATCATATCCTTCAATCACATGCATTCACTATACAAACTATGGGTAACCCCTAACAGTCGCTATATTATCCCTATACATTCTCCATATAGCCCTCTTTGACCCTACATCTTAACCATGAACCCTAAACCCTCAACCCTGAACCCTCAACCCTGAAGCATAGACCCTAAACCCTGAATCCTAAACCCTGAAAACTAATTAATGATCGTTTAGACCAAGCCCCCGGCTGCATTGTGGAGCTGGCGCTGAAGCTCCTTTGCTGGGCTGCTGTTTAGGTTCTAGAGTTCCCAGCACTCCAATGTAGTTCGTATTCAGTTAGGTTTGTGATGGCTTTTGGGTAGAGGATACTACCCAAGGCGCATACTAGGGACTAGGGATACATGATTAGTCACCATAATTGCGGTATATATATATATAATATAGAGACGCGTATAGGAAATGGAAGGGCTTCCCTATTGCGAGAGCGTGAGTGAAATGCTTTGTGCAACAGCCCTGAACCCTAAGCCCTAAGCCCTAAACCCTAAACCCCAAACCCAATTTGCTTGGAGGCCGGCTTTCAGACAGGGGTTCGAGAAGGTTCACCCTGAATATGGACACCCTGAAGGCTTCGGGTTTTGTGGTAACATGAGCCCCCCATACCGAAATTAGGGTTTAGGGTTTAGGGTTTGGGGGTCCCTATAAGGACATCCAGGGAGAATGGGGTCCTTATGAGGGATTATACAGGATCTAGTTTTGTTCAGGTCTGTTTTTGCTATCGCTGCGCGCATGCGCATTGGTGCATTCTCAGTGCCCTTGATACGGATGTGAGAAGATACGCTTCGTAGTCCTCTACCAGCGCGCATTCTGGCCCCAATGCCTATGCGGTAGTTTCCTAAACAGGGGGACCAAATATAGACCGCAAAATACTGAAACCCTTGTTCTAGGGACCCCCGCCCCCCGCCCTCCCAAAAAAAAACAAGACTTGGTTTGGGAAACCCGTACGTGCTGCCAGTACCTATTGGAGGAATTTGAGTTGGGTCTTGTGAAAGATCTCTAAAATTCGCAGAAAGCAAGGCGCCTCCCAAAGGGTCCAAAGTACCTACATAGTACAAAGTATGTCTTCTGTAGTGGGAGCTTCAAACCCCAAACCCTAAACCCCAAACCCTAAACCCTAAACCCCAAACCCCAAACCCTAAACCCTAAACCCTATGATTTGGGTAACTATTCCCTACATGGATACTTAGGGCCCTGGGGCTCGAAAGTCCACCAAATCTCACGTCCGTCAAGGCGTGTACTTATGGGTCAGGGATTTAGGGTGTAGGGGTCCAGGTACTTAGGGTTTAGGGTTTAGGGGTTTAGGGTTAAGGGGTCCAGGTACCTCTATGGTATATACTTGGGTCTTACTGGAGTTGCTATATAGGGATTTTTCTGGCCTAAGTAAATCTTGTATATGTACCTGGACCCTTTGGGCATACTAGAGCAAAGATACTGTAAAAATCTTACATATTGTGCTGAACCCTTGGGCTCTGCGTCTACAGGAACGTACATCGGGCCCTAAGTCCATACATATTACGTACATTGTTACACTGAGCTGTTCAGAGCCTTATAGCCCTAAAACCCTCCTGCACTCCCGCAAAGACAAACAAGAATCTCAGGCTAAAAGCTAGATTAACCCTCCTCTGGTCGCTGACAAGGAGGTTTCCCAAAGGTCCGTATATACCTAGGCCCAAAGTACCCCTATAGGAACCCTTTGAAACCCAAGCAAACACTATATCCTGATGCCTCCAAAGGGTCTCTGGGCACCCCCTCATTCCTCCAATAGACCCCCATGTAATTCAAAACTGATGCACCTGCTGCGTGTGGTTAATTGAAGCGGTGAGGACGCCTTTGCAAGCTCGCATGAGAGACTTCTTAAACGCGGGGCAAACTGGGGCCACAACTATAAACTCTCATGTGCTATAATCCCTTTAAAGCTGCCCCACAGCCCCTTTTTTTCATATTTCTAACCCCCTTATGTACAGCAACCCTGAACATCAAACCAGGAGCCCAGGTAAAAAGTTGCAAGTCTTGACTCCTCCACCAGCTTCTCTGCCAGCTGCATGACGGCCTGCTCCTGGAAAATAGCTGACCCACAGGGCTTAGTTTAGCGTTTAGGGTTATAGGGCTGCCTGGGGAATTCAAAAAAGGATCCCTTGTCATCAGAGAGACAGGGCCCATCCCCACATAAACCATTTATCTTGCTAGCACCCTATGCTCCGTACAAGTACACTGATTTTCAGCAACTGCTATCAGTAAGGCGGCATTTTCGAGATGAGGACAAACATGTTGGGTGATCCTTGCGGGTAGGAACAGCATCTCAGGGCCTAGAACCCTAAACCCTAGACCCGTAAACCCCTACCCCAAAGGCATGAGAAGAGACAGGACTATCATGGGGCTTCTTCGGGAAACCCCATGTGGGGTAGATTTGTTACAAATGTCGGGGGGGTTCCGAAGATAGGGTCACTTCTTGGGGAGTCCCCATAAGGTCTATACCGTAGTATGTTTGCCCCCCCCCTTTTTGGAAACCCCAATGTGTCTTCGAGTGTTCCTAGGACAAAAGAACCTTGCTCCAACACGATATGAGCTTTCTGTCTAAACTCCTTGAACGGGGAGTTCTACAGAGCATTGTATTGGGCAGTATTATAGGGGTTCTTGAAGGGGACACTAGGAGTTTAGACTATAAGCCCTATAATCCCCTACAGAACCCTATATATAGCAGTGTCCTTTTCATTATGTTCTTTTCCATCTGATTCTCCGTTACTCAGGGGGCGGGGGCGCTAGGAGTGTAGACTGTGGCTCATATGGGATCTCTTGGAACACAAGGTGTTTCGTGGAGTGTCGGAATGCCGGTTAAGAGCTTTAGGGTTTAGTAAGGGATTACAATAGTACCCCCCAATGTACCCCCCCAGAACCCTATTAGGCCTTATTAAGCCCTGTATAATCCTTATTCGCTCCTTAAACCCTGGGGGGGTTTCCTTTGGGGGGTACTATTGTAAGCCCTTAGTTAGGGTTTAGGCTTTAAGGATTCGGATGCCGATTGTTTGCTCTAGCACTTCTGTCATAAGGTTAACAAGAAAAGCGCAAAAAAAGAAGCTGTATCTAACCCTCAGGCGGCTGTGTCTCTAGAGTTCCTGAGGATAAGCCCATGGCAAACTTCATTTCAGAACATAACCGGGGTGCACCGGGCCCATCCTTACATAGTTCACAAATACGAGCTAGCAGTTCAAAAATGTGCAAACGAATACCTATAATATACCCTCAGGTGGACCCTTTTCTACCCTGCCTAATTTTGGGCTTTTGATTTAGTGTCAAGGGTTGAGGGGTATTGTGGCCTCCCCCTTTTTTGCTTGCCGAATTCTCCTGTTCTGAAATCCACCGAAGGTTTTTGCAGGCCCAAACCCTCACATCCGTCCCCTGGTGGTGTGAGTGTCTGGGCAGGTAACAGGTTAATTTAGAATACTTTCAATTCCTAATTTAAGGCCATTTTGGTACTATCCCTGTATAAACCACCACTTAGGGTGAGGTCGGGTGAGGTCGCTTAAATTGCCCGGAAAGCACATCCTAGGCCCTGCATCATGAATATACTGCGAGCCCACTTACTGTTCCCAAGTGACTGCTACAAACCTTGACGGCCTTCTGGATCCCATTAAATACCAAAGCCTTGAACCCCAACACTCGAAAACTTTACCTTCTGTCACGCAAACTTAGAAAATACTATACGCAAAATTAGTACCCCCCCTCCAAGCGCAACACCCTGCTGAAAGCTGTGGTTTCCATGCCTTTGGAATAGAGAAACTAGAGAAACCGCGCAATTCCGTTAGCTTCTTCTCCCAACCTATTCAAGATCATCTACACAGAGGGAGCACTGATTCCTCCTCGCCACGCGTACATTACATGCCCAAATCGACATTAATCAGATCGTAAGCAGGCAATCGTCGTCCAAACACCTGCTAGAATCCTACATGAGGGATAGTCTAAACTCCTTGTATCCCCCTGAACAATAGTAGTCCCCTACAGAATCCCCCATATAACAACGAGTTTAGACTATAGCTCACATGGGCTTAGAGTTCAGAGCTTGGGACCAAGCTTCTGGGTTTTAGCTTGGTACCAAATAGGGCTCCGTAGGCATCAGCCGCGCTGCAAGCTGGGAATCCATGGCACGACGACCTGGGAAATGATTGAAATAAAGTTGCAGTGTCCGGGAGCATCTTAGCCACTACCTGAGGGCTCCTATCTCGTTCCGTTTAGGCTGTGTTCTGAGTTGTCGGTTAGCAGTCCAAAAAAGTAAGAACTCTGTAGGATGCTCCGGTAGACTGCGAGGCAGTCTTTTCTTTTGAGAGCTGACCGGGATAAGTAGGGGTTCGTGGGGTGGGGCAATTGCTTGGAGACTCGTGGGTACGGATGATCCAATAGAATCCTGGTCTTGACGCGGTCATGACTTTCTCAGGGATGTGGGTGGCTTACATCTTTACAACTGGTTCATAAGAACTTTGACGGCCAGGTTTCACTTACCCATTGACCTCCAAGCATAAGGATCAAACCAAGACACTTGGGCAGCATGGTGGAGGCTTCCCCTTGTCACCCCAAGAATAGCTTATCTTTTCAGTACTGCCCCCCTCAGTAACAGTTGGACAATAATTATAATAGGGTTATATATAGCCCTTAATAGGATAATATAGACTGTTACTGAGGGGGGGGGGGGCGCAGTACCCAACTTATCTTGTTCTTCACTAAACCTTCCATAGGGTGCAATGAAAAAGATACAGTTATCTATGGGTCCGGATGTTTAAAGTCTTGGGGGTTTGTGTAGGTTCATAGTTAAGCCTGGAACCTTATACCTCCTGAACCCTAAACCCCATGAACAGAAAGGGCTTAACTCAAAACTCTGAACCCTAACCCCCGAATCATAAATCCCTACCCTAAACCCTAAAGTCCCGCCAACCGCCCGCCGACTGGGAGCAGCGGCGTGTGACCTCCTTCTGAAGCTTCTCGAAGGTTCGAGGAAAGTCCGTGCCTCAATGCGCTGAGATTTAGGGTTTAGGTTTTAGGGTTGGGAGATTAGGGTGTAGGGATTGGGGATTTGGGTGGTTTCGGGATCAGGGACATCACAAACAGAACATGGACTTGCCGCGGTGATTCCGTCGAAGCTATCTAGAGAATGGGGGTTTCAAGCTGTGGGCGGGTGGTGGGGGGTTTCGTGGATCGAGAAGTGGGATGCCCCTGCTTTGGATTTCCTTAACCCTAACCCCTAAACTCTCATCCCTAAACCCCACACCCTCAACCCTTAACTTGCCTGTCTTGGGGTATACGGTATACTGGTATACTACAGGGACCCAATCTGGGAGAAATACTCATTTGAGTGCAATGGCTCCTGCCCTTGCTTGTCAAAGCATCCTCAGTTTGTAGACTTCATAGCAGGTGGGCACCCTAAACCATAAACCTCTATAAGGTTTATATGGGGAGACTAGGAGGTTTACAAGCGTGATGCAAGGCTTGAAAAGGGAAAACTACCCGTCAGGAATTTTCTTGAAGCTTATCGGCAGTCACACAAGCTGGAAAGAACTGGCACAGTTGCCATCAGTGAAGTGAAATATTTATGCCAATTGAGCCCGTTTCAACATCCAAACAAAGCAAGGGCCAGTGCCCAAAAAGAGGGACATAACATTTTGTGAAGCTGACATTTTGTGAAGCTAGGAAAACCCAATGGTGAAATATGTCCTGCATAATGTGAACTCTTCAGCGCCAAAACAAACGCAATAAGAATCACTAAGCCTTAAACCCTGATCCCTAAACCTTAAACCCTGAACCCGTATCCCTAAACCCTGAAACCTAAACCCTGCTCCCTAAACCCTACAGTAATCATCTCAATGTTCCGCAGACCCTAAGCCCTAAACCCTTAAGTATCCCATTGCCAGCTCGGGCTCCCAACCATAGTTCGTGCGGTGCTCCAAGCAGCTCTTCCTCAGTTCACGTGGTAATTGTTACAAGAAACCTTACCCCAAAATTGCAAATTTGGGGTAGGGTTCAGGGTTTAGGGTCAAGGGTTTAGGCTCCCTTTTTGGTTAGGATCTTTTTGGGGGAAGTGTATTCAGAATGGTTCCCCCCTTTGAAAGGCACCCTTGTGTAGGATGTATGGTTTGGGGATCTTAGGATCTGGGGTTCACGGGGCTTCTGTGGGGGTGTATACTGTTTTGTGTAATTGTATACCTGCCCTGCCTCGATCTACAATTTTCGGTGGCTAGAGGCACAAAATCTCATGACCTTGCTTCAAAACAGTAGAGCTGGCCCTTTCATGTCAGTAAAGCTGCATCGGTTTTGAAATAGGCCAGGGGTTCTGTAATCCAACAATAGCACACAAGAGTAAGATCCATGCTTCCGATCACTTGAACTATTCTAACTCTAAACCCTAAACCCGAAACCCCAAACCCTAAAACCCTCCTAAACAGAAACTCCCAAGACCTTGCTTCTAAGCAATAGAGCTGCTTTGAGGGGCCCTAGAGTTACTAATGGGAGAGGTTAGATTATACTAGCTAACCCTAAACCCTAAACCCTAACTCCAGGGTACCTAAAAGTGGCCCTTTGTTTCACTACCAAGTCAGGAGGTCTACTTGGCTGAAAAATTCAAATCTGGTGCCAATTCTATGATTCGGCTTATTGAAAGAAAAAACGTCCCATTGCATTTTTTTCGCGGTGACGATCCTAATGCAACAGAATCTGTACAAGTGGTCCATGTCAATTCCCCCCTGGCTCAGAAAGACAGGCCTTTGTTCTCTACTAGGAAGAGAATACTGAGAGGAATGACATGTAATACACTTCTCTCTGAATCTGGCTGATTTCAGGGCAGTACAGCTCGCAGTCTTTGCAGGCAACTTAACGATCCCAACTAGATGTCGGCTATACAATAAAATGTTAAAATTCGTTCGAACACTTGTTGCAGGAATATGATTGAGCTGAAACCCCGAGAAAACAACATAGTCACTCAACACAGGAAACTCTACCCAACATGCTGACACGATTCGGTTTCAACAAGTCGGACCATCCGGATAAACAATAGAGCTGGCCCCTTATTTGAATGAAATACACCTGTTTGAAAACGGCCAGTAGTGTTCTTAGCTAACAAGCATCATGGGTCGATTATCTCGTTTAGCTTGTGTATAAAGTGAGAGTATTGTCACTAGCTTAAGCACAGGGATGACATTTCAAATGAGAATAACATGTTGGGTTTATACTAGGGTCCCCTGTAAGCCTTATCCCTAAACCCTAAACC
>CAJNIZ010037814.1:42022-55266 GCA_905231905.1 Symbiodinium pilosum
AATGCTGGAGAACCGCTACTAGAATATAGAACAACATCCAGCTGAGACTCAACCCTACGCGCTACATACAGGGGCCCCAAAATGGACCCCTCAATACACTATAATCCTGAGATTCAGGACCCCAAAAAGGGACCTCTGATTCCCGGAAACTCCATGTCCCCAGTTTCCCCCTCAACCCTGAAGCCTGCACTTGAAACACGCATCTGTCGGAGGCAGCGGTCTCGCCAATCTGCGGATGCAGTACGCAACTCTGTAGCAAATTAGATTAGTGTATTGGGGTCCATTTTGTGGACCCATGTCAGTGGAAACTACTGGATAGAGTTGAGGTTTAGGATTTAGATTTCAGGGTCTAGAAATGACGGTTCAGGTTCAGGGTTAGGGGTTCGGAGTTTAGGATTCAGAGTTTGGAGGTTTGAGTTTGGGGGTCTCATTATTATACTCGGGATATTGCATTTAGCTATATACTCCACTCCCATGATTCGCGAGGTATAAGTTAGGTCGGGCTTCCACCACGACAAGTGAACACAAGGGTAACTGCATTATGGTCCCCCCTTATGCCAAAATAGATTGCTATTACTGGGGGCATAAGTTGTTGTTAAAGATATGGGTTATATACTTGCACGAATCTATACCGTACACCTTACACTCTAAACCCTCAACCCTGTACTATACCCCCTTCTTCCCAAACCCTAAACCCTAAACCCTAAACCCTAAACCCTAAACCCTAAACCCATAACTTATGCCTCCCAAGGTATAAGTTATTTCGTGCAGAGTTTTTGGGTTCTCACAGGAGGGTAGGTAGTTAAAAGCCTGAGGGATCCTTGGGGGGGTATTAGGTTTAGAACTTAGGGGGGTTTAGGGCTCAGGAGTTAGGAGTTAGGATTTAGGGTTTAAGGTTTGGGGTTTAGGATTCAGGGTTTGCGGCTTAGGGCTTAGGGTTTAGGGTTCGGGGCTTAGGGCTTAGGGTTGAGGGTGCAGGGTTAAGGGTTGAGCCACCAGTTTGCACTTTGAACCTTCCCCCCTTTAAGAGAACGGTCTCAGCGTTTGCCTCAAATGCCTCTCCGGCCTAGACATGAACAGACGGACCATTGAAGGGCTCCTAGTCTAGTTAATTTCAGAAGATGTTCGATCTACGTGCAGACACAGCCCAAGTAGATGTTATCTGACGTCACCCTACGAGAATGGAATGTTGGGTATCAAGATCTCAAACGTTCAAATTTCCCGTGCAACATGCACCTCAACTCCCCAACCGCTCACTTTCTGATAGCTTGTGGGATTAGAAGAGCTGATCAATAGGCACAATAAGTGTCGCCACAGGGACACTAGGCGTGTCTTTATTTATGGCTGCTCATCATCCCTCTACTCAGGGAAACATCTGGGCATGCACAAGGAACCAGAGTCAAAAGAAGCACGTAGAGCCGATTAGAAACCCCAAGTTCTGAGAAAATCCGGTACGTCTTATTGTGAGTGTGTAATAAGTCAAGTAGGTTCTCATCTCATACTTCTAATCCCCCCCCCCCAGTTTAGGAAAACGCGCAGGGGATCGACTACGATATATATGTCTCATCCGTAATAATAATCCCTATAATCCATTCCCCCATTCCCTCCTTAAGCACCAGGGAGTATATCTTAGGTGGACCCCTGTAATAGTAACTATAGGGGATAATCTAGGGTTTAGGGTTTAGGGTTTAAGGTTTGGGGTTGTAATAATGACTATAAGGGATGATATTGGGTTTAGGGTTTTGGGTTGTAAGAGTGACTCTAAGGGATAAGAGGGGTTATATTAGGACCATTCGGGTCCTTTGTATTCCTGTTATACCATTATTTCTGGGTGGAGGGTCCAGCTAACCTATATACTAAGCCCCAAACCCGAAACCCTTAAACCCTGAACCCTAAACCCTCCTAAAATATATGGGGCTTGCTAGGAGAAGGTTTGGGCTTTGGGAGGGCCTTGGGGCCTTAGGGTAGAGAATTCTAAAATTGGGGTCCACCTTTATCCCTGTAGAGTCCTTACCTACATGTTTCGCCTTCTGGCCCCTCCTTTTGGAGAATTCACCATGCTTTTAAACCCCTTTCTCCTGGGAAGGATGGATCTCAATATACTACCATGAAACCTGCTAGGGGAACATTCGTAGCAGGTCCGTGGCTTTCCGAGGTGGTGATTGCCCTAAGCCCTGCACATTGAAGCCTAAGCCCTGAACCCCAAAAGATGTGAAAGGAGAGCTCTGCAACGCCCGGCCCAGCGAAGAAGCGATTTGCTGCTTGGCATGGCGTATTGTAGAGATTTAGGGTTTAGGGGGTCAGGGTTTACAACTTAGAGTTCAGGGTTTAGGGTTTAGGGTAGTGTAGGAACCTAAACTACCGAGCACAGAGAAACCAAATGGAAAAGAGCGTGCGAATACCGGGCCCACATAGACATAGAGGTAATCTGCGGATAGCTACCAAGACCGTGGTCCTAGGTTTCTTGTATACTTTCCTCATTACTTAGGCCTGTATGGCAGTATTAAAGCCCTGTGCGGATGGTTTTGGAGTTCAGAAAGTCTGGAATTTGCAGGTGGCCTATAAAATTGTGTTCAAGCTTGTGGTCCTTTCTGGGTCCCTAGTACAATGCAACCTTTCAGACTTAGCAGACCTCGAAATCGGGCCAAGTTTTTAATGACCGCCCCCCGTTTGTACCCCCCATATACCGTGCAAAGAAAATCTTTAAATCCTAAAGCAGGCCGCCCGAGCACTGGGGTCCTTGCCTTCAGAGCTTCCAGAGCCAGTTATAGTACATTGGGGTGATATTGGGCACACTTCTGAAGAGTTCCCCAAACCGTTTTCTGCTTCTTAAGGTCTTTCACATTATGCAGGTTGAGGCTTGCTTCCTTCGATGTTTTTTCAGGCAACCTGGATCGCTCTTGCATCCAGGGAGTCTACAACATCGCTGGATGCGGCCAGAGAATGCCAAACATAGTAAGCATGATGGTACGGAGCATCCATGCCTTAAACCCCAGACCTTAAGCACTCAACTCTAAACCCTAAATTATAGATTTGCTTCCATCGGTGGGTAAAGGTAGATGTGAAAGTACCCTCAATCCCTATTTGGTAGTTTCCAGAATTGGGGGGACCCCAATCTAGACCCCAATTTGCTATAGTCCTTATTCTAGGGACCCCATAAAGGTACCCCTAATTCTTGGGAATTCTCGCATATATGTGGAGGTTCCCTTGGGGCCCTGAACCCTAAACCCTTAGCCCTAAACCCAAAGCCCTAAACCCTAAACCCTAAACCCAAACCTCTCAACCCTAAACCCTAAACCCTAAGCCCTAAACCCTCAGCCCTAAGCCCTGAGCCCTAAGCCCTAAACCCAGACTTCCATTCCTGCGTCCCATGAGCTCCACATGGTCTAGGGTTTACGGTTTAGGGCTTAGGGCTCAAAATCATCTTTGGTTGCTCCTAATAAACCTCATTGTGGCCTAGAGTTTAGGGATTAGGCTTTAGGGTTTTAGGGCTAGGGTTTAGGGTTGAGAGTTGGGGGCTGAGAGTTTAGGGGTCTGGTGGCTAGTAGGAACTGAAGGAATGCAACAGAAAATGGAGCTATTCTAGGATTTTGAGTTTAGTTAGTGTAGGGGACTCAATGAATAGCATATAGGGACCGTATTAAGAGAATTTACATAAGCTACTACAGGGGTACATGTCCCATTAGCTTCCAAGCATTCTCCATCATGGTTTTAACGGGCCTGTGGGGAGCTTACCCAAGATTCCTGGACAGGTCGCCAGTTTGTACAGGAGATCGGCGGTCCCAGCGACGCTTGTCCGGAATTCTGGAAGTGAGCACCATCTCGCAAACTAACATGGAACTTAAACAATTCTGGCCTACTCTCCGTTTTAGAAGGGTTTGTATGGGGTTCCATCTTCACAAGTGGCGGACAGCATAGTCCAGAAGTCGGAAGAATGAGTAATGTTCTCATTGAGTATATTCTTTGATCTGCTATCTATATCTGCAAGCCGTAGTGTAATTGGATAGGCTTTTTATCGCTGTTTGTTACTGCTTCCGTTGAATGCCACTTGTCGCAATCAATGCGGGGTTCTCAAAAGGGGTCTAAGGACCACAATCATAACTGGAGATTACAAAGGGGATCATCATGAGGCCTCTATGCGAGAAGATGCAAGGTAATGTTTTGAGAAGCTCCCACATGCCCCTTAACCCTAAACGTGGCCTGGGGTTGCCAAAATCGCTTTGGGGTGCAGGGTTTAGGTTTCAGGGATTCAGGTGTAGGCTGGAGGGTTCAGGGGCTGGGATTAAGGTGGGTGTCGGATGAGCTGGTGATGACCCCGACAGCACCCATGCACTAACAGGTATTCATGGATCTTTCAAATTCGGAACTGTTAGTCGGTGTGTGGGGCCTGACCCCAACTGATGACCTCGACGTAAGCCAAAGCAAAAGCTGTAAGCTGGTGGCCACTACGTCGTCAAGAAAGAGCTCCCCAAGAGTGGAGCACTGAATAGCATACTGTTTTGGATATGTCCATATCTCTTACCCTAGGCCCCAAACTCTAGATCCTATTTTGCATTGACCTAGGACCTTTGCATCCCCTATGTCTGGAACGTACTAGGACGCACCCGTGGAGGTCCTGTCGGGTATGTTCCAAAACGATCTTCGTACAGTCCTTAAGGAAGACCGCTCGCATCCTTTCCTACTCCTTGAAGCTTTTTAGTGTTTAGGGTTTAGGGTTTAGGGTTCTGTTGATGAATGAACTCTTGCAAAGCCTAGGGCACGTGAAGCTTGGCGAGTCTCCGGACATAAGGGACTAAAGGTGGTGCAAGCTTTCCTCCATCCACGGTAGGATCTATCTGATAGCTCTGTTTCAGGCACAGGCGCCATATGGTAATTTCCCTAAATGGGGGACCCCAATATACTATAGTCCTTATTATTGGGACCCCCAAAATAGTACACCTAATATTGGGAAACCTTATAAGCCTTATAAGATCCCTATATCACCCCCATATAGTCCCTACATATTCCCTGTAATCCCTTTAAATATATCCCCCGTACATTAAATAAATCCCCTGTAATCCCTTTAAAGGGACCCCTAATTTTGGGAAACACCCCATAGGGAAGTTTCTCTAAAGGACCCCTGCGCTGATTCCACAGGGGGTTATATTGGGGCTTATATAAGGTTTAGGGTTTAGGGTTTGGGTTATATAAGGTTTTACAGGGATAATGGAAAATGAGATGGAAACTGCTATAATAGTATAATGGGGTATATTCCACAGGGGGTTATATTGGGGCTTATACTTGGGGTTTCATTGGGGGGTATATTGGGGTTATATGGGGATAATGGAAAATAAGATGGAAACGACTGTGGTTAGTATAATGGGGTCTATAACTTGTTGCTCAAAATACCTTTTACAAAGATGGCGGTACGGTAGGTTCCCCTTTTGATCAACGCGTGCCCTTAAGGAAGTGTATGCTGGAGTGGCCAGACCCTAAACCCCAAACCCAAACCCCTAAACCCTAAACCCTAAACCCAGGACTCCATAGACCCTCAAACCCCTAAACCTCAGGACCTCGTCGAACATGCAACGCTGGAGGGTGTGCTGGCTGCTCTTGAAAACGAGCTCCTGCTCCTCGCGGGCAATTACTTTGTGGAGGAGTTAGTAGAGGATGGGGGGAATGGAAAATAGTGTATCATTTAGGGTTCAAGGTTTGGGGTTCAGGGTTAGTAAGTGGTAGGGAAGCAAGGAGTAGGATACGCGGAGGAATATTCTAAGGGATTGTATTGGGACGATTTTAGGCATCCATTCATCCATTTCCTATTGATCACTAGTCAAATTGGCAAAGTTAGTTGGATGGCTTGACGTTTATGTGATAGTTGCCCAAAATCAGGAGAGCCTCAAAATTGAATTTGGAATATTCCATGTTCTATTATGGGGACCCTCCAAAGATATAACCCCTACATAACAACCCCGACTGACTGCATGGTTCCTCTGTCTTTAAGTCTGCAAAGCCCTTTATAGGTACCCCTAATTTAGGAAGCCCCTCATGTGAGTCATTAAGATGGTCTGCTGATTGCTGAGGTGCCGAGCCCGCCAATGCCAAAAGGATTTTGGGTTCCCTCAAGCCAGCGGATTAGGGTGTAGGATTTTAGGGTTTGGGGATTAAGGTTTAGGGTTTTAGGGTTTAGAGTTTTGGATTGAGGGCTTTGGGCCCAAGAAGCCCCAGAATCAAAACCCAATGACTTACCATCATATGAGCCATAGTTTGAACTCCTTTGAACTATAGGGATTCTTGTTTAGTTGAACTCCTCTTGTTCAAGACTTCGATTGCCACATAGCAGAATGACAGCCACCATAATCCTGCGCAAGCGCTCGCACATAGAGACCACCTGCCTACCCAAAACCTAACCCTGCACCTTAATCGACGAGGGCATAATAGCTGCCATTATGGTGATGAAAGTAATGGTCATAAGCTGTAACATGTATCGCCTGTTACCTGGACCCCCAAAGTATTTAGAAACATGGCCGCTGGGCTGGATTTCAGGGGTTTGGGCCATGATTCTACCGTTTTGGTCAATTTTTAGGGTGTTTGGTCCATTATTCTACCTACTTGTTTAGGGGTTTTGGGCCATTATTCTACCTACTTTTTTAGGGGTATTGGGCCATTATTCTGCCTACGTTCAAGGGTTTTGGGCAATTATTTTACCTATTTTTAAGGGTCTTCAGCCATTATTCTAGGTACTTTTGGGGTCTGGGTATTTCTTACCAGACCCCAGACCCTCAACCTTAAACCCTGACCATCGAGGCTGCCTCTGCGATCTTTCAATGAAGGGCGCCAGTGGATGTATCAGACATTGTCTAAGGCGCCACTTCCGAATCCCGGCGATTTAAGAGTTTCGGGTTTAGGTTACTTGGGTTTTGAAATAACCTGCGCCTTAAACCCTAGACCCTGACGCGTAAACCCTGAATCCTAAGGATCCGAAACCCAAACCCTGCGCCCAAAACCCTTAGCCTTCAACCCTACCCCGTGTGACTCTAAGACCTACAGCTTACATGTTCTTACCTGCTAATGAGTAGATACAACCCAGAAAACCGTAAGTAATTGGGGTTACAGTTAAAGCATAAACGCTTCGCCTTGAACTAGACTTGGAGTGTCGTGGGTAAACACAGTTATGGGGTTTAGGGTTTAGGGTAGGGCTTACGTAGGGTTTAGGGTTAAGGTTTAGGGTAGTTAGGGTTTAGAAATGAGAGAGAAGTTATAAGCACCCCAGAAAATTCGACAGATTGTTCTCCGCTATCCTACCTAGAACTCTGCATAGAACTACATAATGAAGCCTTCGGCAAAGAAAGCCCCAAACCCTCCACCCCAAAATCTAAACCCCCCTACACCCAAAACCCTCAACGCCGAAACCCAAACTAAACCCTCGACCCCAGAACCCTGAACCCCTAAAGCCTTTAACCCCAAACCCCTAAACCCTGGAACCCAAATCCCTAAACCCGTACACCCTGAATACAAAACCCCTAGACCCTGAACCCCTCACACCCTGAACCCCAAACCCCTAAACCCTCGAGCCCGAAGGCCTAAACCCCTCAACCCCTACTAAACCCTTGCTACAGTTCAAGCCAAGGACAACTGAAATTGATCGCGTGGTGCAGGAGATAACGCAGAGTGCGACAAAGTTGCAGCGAGAGGGGATGCAGGGGGGGCTGCGTTAAAGGTGGGGATATAGGGTTTAGGATTATGTTATCGGTTTAGGGTTTAGGGGTTGGCCTTTTTGGCAGGGGGGGTTTAGGGCCTAGAAAGTTTGAACGGAGAGTATGAAAGTTCAGAATTCTGAACGGAAGTAGGGTTTGCATGGAATTCCGATTCACCGCTTTGGCCGTCAACTTTCCGACCTTGCAAAGTGATCACGACCTTTCTAGATTACGTTGCATGAAACCAAAACCCAAACCCCAAGCCCGAAACCTCATCCGCATCCTTAAGCCTCAATCCACAGACCATAATCCCGAAGGCCTGTTCCCTCACTTTGTGGCAGTCTCAACCTTTATAGAGCGTCTTAGGTAGCAGGTTTGCGGTGTTGAGGCTTAGGGAGTGTGGTCTGTAGTTCAGGGCTTGTGCCTCAGCCCAGAAGACCAGAAGCCCTGAATCTCAAACCTGAAACCCTCAACTGTTTAGGATTTGGGGTTTAGGGTTTGATTTAGGATTTAGGGTTTAGGGTTTAGGATTTAGGGTTTGGGGTTTAGGGCCTTTCAACTTGAGTGGTATGCGACTTCAACTGCAGTGGTACCCGGCTACTCCTTTTATGTACCTTTACGGAGAAGTTTGAGGGCGATGCATAATGGGTCAGGTCAGGCTCCCGCCGACGCGTAGTGACAACAAGGGAGAATAGTAATTCTTTTCGCGTCCCGAAGCCCCAAACCCTATACGTGCCAATTATCCATTGGTGGGGGCCGAGCCCAAGTAGACCCTTCTTGCTAACAGTACAACCACTCCCCCACTCCTTCCATAAGACAAGTCTCCAGTATGCAAGGACTCTTATGGGGAATGTTTTATTGTGAAGGCGTGAATAATCAGCCTGAACCTTGAACTCCAAAACCTTAAGCCTTAAGGTGGGAAAATCCAAATGATAGGGGGCGTTCTTCGCGTCCAAGCTCCATACCCTACATTACCCTTTTATGATATAGTAGTTTCAATTTTCTTTTCCATTATCCAAGTATAATCCCAACCCCTAGACCCCAAACCCTCAACCCTAAACCCTATATACCCCCATTGTCGAAATTTCCATTTTCTTTTCCATGATCCCTATTTTACCCTGTTATAAGCTCCTCAGCACTAAATCCAAAACCTCCTCTGGCCTGGATCTCTTTGCATATTGGGGTTGGGCTCCTAGGACTCTTACTATTTGAGTTTTGGGATTTTTGGGGTTCTAGGGTGTAGGATTTGGGATTTGGGGTTTAGCTGCAAGGCTACGCGTCCCCAGAAGCTCCGTTCAAATGGGACCTTGGCTCCCTTTTGTAACACCCCAAACCCCACGCCCTAGACCCTACATATGAAGCTCTGAAACCTCATCCTGCAATCCCGGTTTAGGGGTTTAGGGGTTTTGGGGCTTAGGGTTCCCAAAACCCCAAATGCAAAACTATGAGGTGCTTGGGAATAAGTACAAGTTCTGGCGCTACAACAACCCCATCGGCCAGCGCCAACTGGATGGGCTCTCTGAGAGTCAGCTGGAGATGTGGCAGGACAGGGCCCTAGGTCCCTGTAAAGGGGTTAGTAGGGATACATGGGGTTAAGGGTATATGCACCCAACATATCCATAAACACTCCTAATTTATTTCCTGTAAAGGGGTTAGTAGGATACATGGGCTTAAGGGTATACAGGGTTATAGGGGACACATAACACAGGGGTTAGGGGCATTTCGTTAAAGGGATATAGAGGGCTGCAGGCTTAAGGTTTGAGCCGTGAGGTGTGGGGCCTAGAAGAGGGGGGCTTGCATTTGGGCGTTGGTCCTAAACCCTATACCCTAATCCACTAAGAAGTTTGGGGTCTGCCTTGAAGTGCATTCTGGCCTGGGGAGGGAGGCCTCGAGGGGGAAGTTGTTCGGTTTGGGAGTGTAAGGTAGGGTATCCCAAAAACCCCAACACCCTAGAAGCCTGAGCCCCGAAACCCTGTCGGGCAGAGGGGCACTTCCTGTCTTTGTATGGGACAGCGGGCTTTGAAACAAGTCTCATGGGACGGCTCTAAAGGTAAAGGATTTGTGGCCTTGACACGAGGATTGCTGAAATCCGTACACCTTGAAGCTGAGGAACGCAGAAACAAGTCAAGAAGCTTGAGCATCGAGTTCGAATTCCTACATCCAAGCCCCACAGCAAATTGAGTTGCCATCAAGACAACGTCAGCAGCCACCCTTGGATTTAAACATTGTGCAGCAAGGCAGTGCTTCTCACACCGTGAAGAAGGAGAACAGCCACAGTGCACAAGGAAGCCAGGATTAGTCCTGATAGTGTCCATTTGGCCCGTGAAAGCTATGAACATTGTCTTTTCTGTTCGAGGACTACCACCGGCAGCAACACCCTAAACCCTAAACCCTCCCCCCACTCTGGGTTGCTGTTGATGAACCCAAATTAAGTTACCATGATATGGGTATATACATACATATATATATATATCAAATAGTAGGGCTTCCTTCTTACAATAACCTAAGTTCCTTAGCACCCCAGTATTCCCTCCGTGGGTTCAGAAATTTAGCACCACTCAAGATCCTTACAACCCTAAACACTGAACACTGAAGGTGTTGCAGTTCCAAGGTAGGAGAAAGGAGTTTCCAAAACGAAGGGGTACCCGTTTGGGAGCTTCTGTAAGGTGGCGCGCCATTGTCTCCAACGATCGTATCATCACCGGAGGAAAAAGCACAAATACGCAAAAAAAACCAACCCCAAACCTTACACCCAAATTAAGCCTCTAACCCTAAACCCTTAAGCCTAAAGCCCTCAACCTTAAACCCTAAACCCCAAGCCCAACCGCCAATCTCCAAACCCAGCACGACCTGTGCAGGAAGCATCCTACGGCTGGGTAAAGCTCCAAGGCGGTACCATCAAGGCCGGTAATGTAGAAACTACTATAGTATAGGGTTCTATTGGGGTAATAGTGGGATAATGGAAAATAAGCTGGAAACTACTATTTAGGGTTTAGGGTTTTAGGGAAAGGGGTTTAGGTTGGGTACTGCCCCCCCCCTCCCACAATAACAGTTTATATTAAGGGTCCTATTAAGGGCTATATATAACCATATTATAATCCTTATCCAGCTGTTAGACAGGGGGGGCAGTACCCAAGGTTTAGGGTTTCGGGTTTTTAGGGTTTGGGGGTTATAGTTGCGGTTCTTTAATGCTTAGAGATTAGCGTTTAGGGTTTAAGGCTTTGGGTTCAGGATTCAGTGAGTTTACTGCTTGGCGTTTCAGGTTTAGGCTGGGAGCCCGAATAGTCTACAAGATTGTCCCCTCTTGAAGTTGAAGATGTGGGATTTCCATGTTTTTTGAGTGTCCTGGGTTTGTTACATTGGATGCGGAGTTTTGGGCGCGGGGGCTTTGGGCTGAGGCTAGGTTTTCTCGGTATGCACAATGGGTTCAGCGTGGGCGGACGCTTCCGGATTTGTGGATTTGGTTAGGTGGTAGGCTTTAAAGTGTGCATCGTGAAGCACAATTCACCTGAACCCTAATTAAGCCCGGCACCTAAACCCCTAAAGCCCTAAACGCCTAAACCCTTACAGTAGACCCCTAAACCTCAAACCATACACCCTTAACCTCTCGTTTTGCTTTGTTGTTGTTGCTGATACCAATCGTGTCCATGTCGTTCCTCGGACCTCGCCCCATGGCTCCACACGAGAACTTATAGTCCCCATTAAGTAGACAGAATATGGGGTGTATGGGGATCTTATTATAAGATACCCAAGGCCATATTCTATCTACTTAAGGGGACTATTGGTGGCGGCGCCACCTCCTATTCGTGGTGTAATAGGAAGGTATAAGGACCCTAACACGATTATGATAGCTAAGCACTTAAAGGTTTGTGGGTAGTATTGGTGGGGCTTTGAAAAGGAGAGCTGTAGACATGAGGGGTTGCAAGCTTTTACTTGTTCTTTTAAGCCTACTAAAATTGCAGTACCCAAGAAGCTCAAAGTAAACTAACATGGAATTCCATTTAGGCCCCCTTTGAAGCACGGTGTACTTGCTATAGTGCCGCTATCTACTCCTTGTGAAAAGAATGAGCAACAGCGATACCCCAAACCCTGAGCCTGAAACCCTGTACCCTGCACCCTAAACATGCAGCGCTAAACCTTAAACCTTAGACCCTAACCTTAAACTCCGAAGCTCTAAGCCCTAAGCTCCCAAGCCCTAAGCTCTCAACTTCCAAGCCCGAAGCCCTAAACGCTAAGGGCTAAGCCCTAAACCCAGACTCCAAAGCCTAACCCCCAAGCCCCAAGACCAAGTAGAAAGCAGGTTCATGAGGACGAAGATGATGAGCTTGGCTTGCTTCTCCTCTCTTCTTGTTTAGGGTTTAACTCCACTTCTCAAGGGTTGCACAAAGGGGGAGTATAGGGGTATATTGGGCTTATATAGGGTTTACAGAGGTTGTACAGGTTTGATGGGGATGTTCGATTTAGGATTCAGGTTCAGAGTTCGAGTTGTTGGTTCCAGGGCTTGGGGTTCAAGGTTTGGTGTTTGGTACTAGCCTTACCCTAAACCCTAAACCCTAGAGGGTTCAGGCCGGGGTTTAGGGGTTCGGTTCAGGTGTAGCGTTTAGGGGATGTGGTGCCAAATTTTTGAAATTTGGTGGCTTTGAAGCCAAATTTTTGGCTCTCTGCCGAATTTGGGTTTTTGAAGGCAAATTGCGGTGTTTCGGCTGTTTGGAGCCAATCTGTTTAGTTTTTCTGGGCCATTAACGGCAAAATTGTTATTGTTTTTTTGTACCTTTTCAAGCCTAATTTTGGATTTTTTGTGCCCTTTGGAGCCAAATTTTGGCTTCTCTTTGGTGCCAAATTGGTCTTTTTTGCCTCTTGGAGTCAAATTCGTGCTTTTCGTGTCTTTTGGAGCCAAACTTTGGGTTTTTCGAGCCAAATTGTTGGGCTTTTTGTGTCTCTTCAAACCAAGGCTTGGGCCTTTTGGAGCCAAATTTTGACTTTTCTGGTCCAAATTTTGCCTTTTTTTTAACATTTTTTTTGTCTTTGATGTCTTTTAGAACCAATTTTGGGCTTTTTGGCGGTGTTTTTCTGTCTTTTGGAGCCAAATTTTGGGCTTTCCGGGGCCTTGGGAACCAAATGGGTCTGTTGTGCCTTTCTGAGCAAATTTTAGATTTTTTTGGCCTCTTGGAGCAAAAAACTGTTTTTTCTTCTTTGTTTCTTTGGGTGCCAAATTTTGGTGTGTTTGCAAAAATTGTGTGTTTCGTATATTTTTCTTTAACACATTTGGTGTTTTGCGGGGCTTGAGAACCAAATGTTGGGCGTTTTGTGCCTTTTCGGGCGAAATTTTGAGCTTTTGGGCCTTTCGGGCCAAATTTCGGCTGGCGTGTCTCTTTGAAGGGCGTTGTTGGCTTCTTGGAGCCAAATTTGATGTTTCTTGTGTCTTTCGGAGCTAAGTTTTGGCTCTCTGGATTTGCGAGCCAATTTTTCAGTGTTTGAACGTTTTTTGTACCATTTCAAGCTCATCGCGGGTTTTCAACGATTCATATAGCCTGTTTGTGGGGTCCTTGCTTCAATTTACTTCAACCT
>CAJNIZ010037825.1:0-20600 GCA_905231905.1 Symbiodinium pilosum
GAACATGGAAAATGAAATGGAAACTGGGATTATATAGGGGATTGTAGGGGTTATAGTCTAAACTCCTAGTACCCCCCTTAGTAACCCCTATAATACTCCCCTATATAATCCCCTATATAACCCTCCTTTAAAAGAGTTTAGGCTATAGCTCATGTGAGTTCTTCTGAAGAGCCACAGTTAAAAATCTTAACGGGGCTGATATAGGGGAGTATTATGTGTTTTATATACTAGGAGTTTAGACCATAGCTGATGTGAGTTCTTCATGTTATGGTATGGGGTACAAAGTTTAAGGTTCGAGGTCATTTTCCACAGTTCTGAAAGTTTCCATCGCTTACCTCAGAGCCTCGGTGTGCGTGGGGGAGGTTTCCCTGAGTCAGTGGCACCTGGTTGGGGTTCCCATAATAGGAGTATAGCGTATTCGGATCGATATTGGAGTCCCTGGAAAATTACTGTGAATTCTGAGTTGTTGTGGGCAGTGATGTGATGAGATCGCAGTCTTTACTCCGATAGGGCCGATAGGGTTGCGTCATGCAGCTAATCGGCCTGGGTATGTGCCGAAATCGGAATCCATATATCCCAAAGTCAGTTCCTTCAGCGAGAGGAGCGCGTGCAGGCAACCATAACTTTGAGATTTCCCCATGCGGGAAGTAGTCGGAATCCTAAAGCCATACATGTCAGAGACAAAACATGAAACTTCATTTCAAAAGTGGCCAGCCAAGACGGAGCCCAAAACCCTAAACCCTGTAGCATGCCCCAAAGCACACACAGCAGCTGTTGGATATCTTCGCGCATTACAAACCAGCACGCCCCCATCTCCTCCCTCTGAAATAGATGTATATCAGCCTGATATACTTAAAAGGCCTGGGCAAATCTTTTTAAGCCGCTACGCCACGTACTTGAAGCAAAACTCACCCCGCACAGCCTATCCCCGCTTGACTCAAGACCTTTCTGGCAAACGGCTTGTACAACCTCAACCGGGCATCCGCCCCTCTGTGGTCAGTACTCTTCAGAATCTCTTCGGTTCGAGGTCAGCTTTGTGGATTGTCCGGCCTTTGGTTAGCTAGGAATGAAGGAATGGATCCTAATAGTAGTCACTAAATAACCCATTATAGTAGTTTTCATTATCTTTTCCATTCCTTCATGCCCACCCCAAACCCTAAACCCTATAATTGATAGTTTCCGTTTTCTTTTCCAGTCCTTCATTCTAAACCCTAAGCCCTGCAATAGTTTCCATGTTCTTTTCCACTCCTTCATTCCCAGCTAACCAAAGGCCAGTTGTATGCAAGCATCCCCTGAGCGTGGAGGCTTATTTTGGACGCTGACAAAGGCCCAGGAAGGATTTCTGAAATGCTGGGCGCCGCATGACCAGGAACAGTTCTGAAAGGTTTCCTCTAAAGAATGGAGGCTGCATACCAGGACCTAAACCCTAAACCCTAAAACCCTAAACCCTAAACCCCTAAACCCTAAACCCCCCTAAACCCTAAAACCCTAAACCCCTAAACCCTAAAACCCTAAACCTCTAAACCTAAACCCTTAAAACCCTACACCCCTAAGCCCCTAAACCCCAAAACCCTAAACCCCTAAACCCTAAACCCCTAAAACCCTAAACCCCTAAACCCTAAACCCTAGTGCTGGTATCCTGTGGGACCTCAGGCTGGGTTTCTGAGACAATAACCAGCGCCTCTAGGGCTTGTGTTGGCATGGATACCTGGACCCCATATATAGGGTACTATATAAGGGTTATATAGGGGTTGTATAGGGATAATGTAAAAGAAAATGGAAGCTACTATTTAGGGTTTAGGGTTCTGGACCCCAACAGTATGTAAAATAATGGCCTGTATGGCTGTCATTTTTGGGTTTAAGGCAATTATTTTACATACTTTTAGGCATCATTGTGAGAATCTCTCACATAAAGCCTTCTTCGGGCTCCCTGGAAACTGCAGGAGCACCGGAAGAATCTGCCCATGGAGTCTTGGCAGCATGTAACTTTGGAGCGCGCAGAATCCTCCAGGGTGTACATACGGGGCGTACAGCGCTTTTGGAACGACATAGGAATCTGAAGCACATTGTTGCAGCTATTTCCGCGCGCTTTAGATGCGGAGACTGGGGTCACAAAAAAAGTTCCAAAGCGGGTAGCTGTGTGCATTTCCTCATTCTGTATTTCATGTTAAACACCACGCTCTCCGGAAAATAGGACTATAGTAGTTTCCATGTTCTTCTCCATTATTCCAATAAAATTCTAAATAGATATCTATATATATATATTCCCGATTATAGTATACTACACCCCCTCAAACTAGATGTTCACGAGGGATGAAGTCTTGCCTTATCTGGCGCCACTGTCATCCTTGCGAGGGTCTTGTGATCCTGATGCGCAAGTTGAAGCACGGATTTCCTGAGCACACTACGCCCTAGATGGTGCCACCCACTGGTCCTACAATAGGAGTACATGCGACCCAATATCAATATCACTTCCAGTACCCGCTTTGTCGCTATTAGCGACAATGCACCAAGAGTTGTTGATCGACTCGGCCCTCGAATGCCAAGGCCCCGTACTACATAGCATGCACATACACTATGTGTATGTCTCACCTTTGGGCAGCTAAACGCCCGTCATAAGGGCCCAATCATCGAGTCGTTCAGATTTCAGGATTTCCGACGGCTTAAGGGTTCAAGGTTTGGGCACATAAGGGGTCCCCTTTTCTGTTTGGAATCCCCGTGCATTCTAGAACTTGCTGTGTGCAGCTCACAGACCCCAAGCCCTAGCATCCCTCTATCACCAGACCAAACCCTAGCCACAGACTCCCAAATCCCAAGAATTTCAAATTTTCAAATCCAGGGGAAGCCCCGATGTCTAGGCTCCAAATCCCAAGACCCGTCATTCCTAAGCCCAGTTAACGTGGGAAGCCCAAAACCAAGCTCTAAATCATGAGCAGAGCAGGAGGGGAACGTGGCCTGCGTGTCTTTGGCTACAGCCCTGATCACCCTGGTGCTTCAGGCAGGGGTTTGGCGGGGGTCAGGTTAGAGGCTTTGGCTGTGAATTGGCTTGGCGGTTTAGTGGTTTAGGGCTTTGGGTATTGAAGCTTCGTGGGGTACTCTAGGGTTTGGGGGTCTGGGGGGCTGTACGGTTTGCACTTTAGTGTTTTGGTATTTACGAGTTTCTTAGGGTTAGGGTTGAGGGGTTTTGGGGTTTGAGGGTTATAGGCTGCTGTAGGGTTCAGGGTTTAGTGGGCTTTGGGTTAAGGGTTTAGCGGGCCGAGGGCTTGGCAGTAAAGAGTTGGAGACACTGGGGTGTTACGGTTCGGTTCGTGTTTTGCGACTGATGAGCTGGTTCTCTACCAAGACGAAGATACCCGAAGTATTCCCCCTCAATTCGAACAATAGTACGTAGCATGATTTTGCAGATGCTGTCAGGATGGCCTAATTACAGTCAGAGCCTCCACCCATCTTGTTTCAGCGCTTGGCAGTATGGTAGGTTCTGGGGCTTTACATAGCAGCGCAGGACCAAGATTGTTGAAGATCAAAAAGGGTAGCCAACACAGGAGGCCTCCAGATAGCTCATGTTGATAACGTAGTTTGGCCGAGACCGCTCCCTGCGCAAAAAACTTGGAAGGGCGCTGTGAGTTCATTGGCTCCCCTGAACCGTACTAAGCCTCCTGCTAAAAGTCATCGAAACCCTGAATTTCCTGCTCTAAGTTACAGAAACCCGGAACTTCCAAGTCTATATTCCCTAAACCCTAAACTTCCCATTCTAGATCACGTAAGACCTGAACCCAGAACCCTGCCTGAGGCAGAGCCGGGAGCCTCCTCATTCCCTACTGATCTCCTCCCTCTTTAGGGTCTGCGGTTTAGGTTTTAGGGCGTTGTCGCGCCAACTCTGCATGAAATACGTTGGAAAGCCAGAATTGGGAGGAGTTCATAAGGGTGGGGGGACAGCAGGGTCTTGAGACTCCAAAACCACTCTCAGAATTTTGAACGTCAAGGTCAAGTTTGCTTCGCTAGTTGCCAAGACCCTCTCAGGACTCTAAATTGTGGTAACAGGGCCCTGATTGTGGATACTTGGGCTCAAGGGTCTAGGCGTGAAGTAGCCTGGGTAATACCACGATAACGCCCTCCCCGGGCACGCCCACTTGCCGGAACAACCCTGCCGAAGCTGCATTGATGGTTTGAGCTATGCGCCCCCGCTGACAACGTCGAGTTTAGGGAGTCGCCGCTGCGGTAGTGTCCAAGGTTGTTTAACACAGACCCTGTGTCATGCGACTGGAGACCTGTTACTTTCCATAAGTGGGGGCGGGCATCAAGTTTGACCCGCCCAAAAATGAAAATCCTTAATCCTTACTATTGACTGGGACCCCCTAACAAGGACACCTTGCTTTTGGAAACCTTGGAAACCCCCAACAGAGCCTCCAAACCCATGAATAGGCACCTTCCCAGTCTTGCCTGGGTGTAACTTTCGAGCTTCACGTCGCCAGCCAAAGCGCTGAAGCCGGTCACTGCCCCACGGACACAAAGCAAAAACCTCCAACCGTAAACGCCCCCGCAGAACTGAACGTTGAATATGGTAGTTTCCTTAAATAAGGACAGCCCAACACAGACCCAAAGATATTATAATCCATTTTATAGGGATCCCCAAAACGGTATCCCTTAACTTTGGGACCGCCACATATGCCAAGATCGCGCTCCTCGTGGCCCTGATTGCTCTATGGTCTCATGCTCTTTCGGACTGGGTTTCAGGGCAACAGCGAATGGTCTCAAACCTCCAAGTACCTTTCTGCTTACAGGGCTTCAGGTTTGTATTTGTAGTATAGGGTGGAGGGTAGTCCATAGAATTCCTGGAAAGGATGCTTATTTATTTGTACATGCGCATATATGCCTGTGTTTATGTGTATGCACCTACTGTTTGGGATCTTTCACACTGCAAGGGTGGAGCCAGAATCTGCACAGGGATCCTCAAGTACAATTCGAGGATACCTGCGTTGATCATGCGGGTCTGTTTCGGGCTTCGCAAGGATGGTTTCTGGCTTTAGTACAGGAGGGGTCCAAAAATATGCTAGTTCTATCTCCTTGTAAGAACCACTGCTTGGGACGTTTAGAGGGGCTCCCCCATTGACGGGAGTTCACAACCTTTCCTGTGTTTGCGATGAAAATGCACGCATGTACACGAAAATCCATGTGTCCTTCCTGGCATGCGGGAAGTCGCTCAGATTGGTGTTGCAACGTTGTACACTTCGGTGGGGGGCAGGATTCGCAGGAGGGGCGTTCGACATGGGTTAGGGATTTCGGGTCTGCGGTTCAAGCGGTTCGACAAGCTGTTACATACAACTAGAAGAGGCTTCTTTTTGCAAGTACCTGGCCAGCCTTTGCGAGAGACTTGGAGCTGTGGGTCCAGTAAAGGGTGCCAGAATCAAATTCGTGCTGATTTGCCTGTTCTTCCCCCTAGTCGCTCAGGCTCCAAATAGCCCAATGTAGATGCCAATCATGAACTTTAGGGCCCGATTTAGGTATTTGGTATAGACTTGGAGCCCGAGCGAACCCTGGATTCCTAGACCCTGAACGCTAATTCTCCAAACGACTGGGCCCAATAACGGCATCGCTTTTTGAGACTGGGAGGATTCACAGATAAGCACATCTTGTTTTGAGTCCCCTGCAGTGCCCACAAAAAGGGCAGATAGGTTAGGTTTGAAGTTCACGAGGACGGGTTTAGGGTTCGGGATCAAAGTTTCCCCAGAATTTCCTGACAGCCTTTTCGTCATATACAATATCCCCAACCCCTAGACTACATATATATATATATACATATCTGTGTGTATGTACATATACATTCACCCCTCTTGCAGGAGTTAGACGACATCAGCTACAGCACCTACTCTGACAAAGCAGACTGGTGAAGTCCTCACCCAGACCCCTCATTAACAAGCCCCCTCCTCTTAATAGGGATTATAATAGGGATCTTGCTATTTAGGCCCTTAAAAAGGAGAA
The DNA here is from genome assembly GCA_905231905.1 of Symbiodinium pilosum. Classification (NCBI taxonomy): domain Eukaryota; class Dinophyceae; order Suessiales; family Symbiodiniaceae; genus Symbiodinium; species Symbiodinium pilosum. Next base: position 5,980 of record CAJNIZ010037825.1, read on the forward strand.
CCCACTCTCTTAATAGGGATTATAATAGGGATCCTGATATTTAGGCCCTTAAAAAGGAGGGGGGGGGGTTATTAATCATGGGTCTACGTTAGCGTGGCTGCCGCAGCACGCATGGCCTTGGTCCGACGCCTTTCTTTTCGAGTGTGAAGGCGTTAGGGTTTAGGGTGTAGGGTTTTAGGGTTTAGGCTTTAAGGTTTAGGGTTTAAGGCTTTGGGGTTTACGCGTTTAAGGTTTAGTAGGTTTAGGGGGCTTAGGGTTTAGGGTTGGAGATCGATTTGCTAAAAGACCTATGCAGTATGGCATGGTCCAGGTTTTTTCCTATAGCTTCTGGTGGGCTGCTTGTGACTTCATCTAGGATTGCTTCGGAAAACTCGTACGCTCTTCAATTCGGGGGACCGTAAGTTATGATCCTACCAGATTTGCATGTTCGTACAAGATATAGATGCATAGGTGGCTTATGTGTTTGTCTAAATGTTGGGATCAACGTGCCGATGTAGCATGATCTTGGGCTGGAATCCAGAAGAGCCGCCACAGCATGAATCACAATCCGAAGTCTCGTTAATCCTAAGTGTCAGCGAGACCCATATCCCAACTGTTGATTCTGCAAACCCAGCATGCCCATAGTGTACCATATCATGGCTCGAAAGGTATTAGGGACTAAGGGTCATGCAGGATTTAGCCCAAACATGAGAGCAAGAAATCAAGCACGCTTAAGACAGCATAACAGGCTAAGGACGCTAGGCGTCCTTGCGGAACTGCAGTTCAAGACTGCTGCTGGAATGATATCGCATTGCAGGGCTTTTCCAACTGGCTCTTATTCACAGAGTTCTGGAAGACGGCTATTTATCAGAGCTTCTCAAAGATGTTCCAAACCCTAAGCCGTATTAGACAATACCTAAGAGGATCCCTAGATTTCTTTTTAAATTCCTATGTGTCCGGGTCCCTGTGGGCCCCAGTTCTGAGAAATCCCCAAACGACTATACAAATGTCCTGCCGGACTAGAGAAGGAGCTAGATCAAGTGCTATCCTCGAATTTGTTGTGGCCCCTTGCGCTCTCAGTCTATGAAGGATATTGTACTTGCTTGGGACCCTGGAATCTAAAGACCGTACCTGCGCATTTCTCTATATTCCCGTGTAGAAGCCCTGTGACTCAAGAAATGCTCCATGTAGTCCAGTACTCTCGACCCCCGTCGTGAGACAGCTTCAGACGTTCCGCCGTTTGCGGTGAATTGAGAGCCAGCAGGTTTTTCCCGAACCTACGGCCCAGCAATCGAGGATTCGAGAGCCTCGTAGCCAACTCCCACTGCCCCCAACACCAGACACCTGCAAAGTCTTACCCTCAAACCTCAGAAGTCCTATCCTCAAACCTCAGAGCCATTCTCCCGAAACTCCCTCAGCCCCTAAGACTACCAATACCACCCTCCCTGACATGGAGGCCCATTTAGTCTATATGGGTGGTTGTCAAAATTATGGTCCTGTTTTGGGTGCCCTAAATATTTGGTGCCGTATTATAATAGGGATCAAAAAAGGGACCATAATTTCGACAACCACCCATAATATGGAAGTTCCTGAAAGGAGTTATTCATTTCCGTTATCCAGAGGAACGGGGGAGGGTAACGCCTAGACCCTAAACCGCCTGCAAGCCTTACAGATACCATACATACTTTTGGGGGGGGGGCAGGGTAAGCAACCTTACTACCTCGTCTCTCAGCGCACGCGCCTCCGCTTAGCGGACGCGCAGCTAGTGCCAAGGACAAAACAGCGGCTGCCTGAAGTTAGCGGTTCTGGCAGATGGGGTTTCGTAGGGGCTCCGGCGTGTCTGCCAAGTACAGAAGTCATGATCTGTTTAAAGTTTAAACCCTGTGACATCCTAACCTTGCTGATAGCTGAGGGGCCGCTCTCCGTAAGGACCGGACATCTGTGATCATTGCTGGACCCATACTCCGGAATCTGCAGGTTTCCGTTTTCGGTACTCTACCCTGAAGCTGCAAGTGCGGTATAAACCCCAAGGTAGGTGCCGCGCAGTTCAGGGTTTAGGGTTTAGGAAAAGGCCTGCTGCATACAACATACTTTCCTTCGCAGTAGGTAAAGAAGTTCAGGCGGCAAACAGTCCCTGAACCCTAAACCCTAAACCCTAAAGTTTAGGGTTTAGGGTTTAGGGTTTAAGGTTTAGGGTTTAGGGTTTAGGGCTTAGGGTTCAACCGTAGCATATACGGATTGCCAATGGCTTCGGGGCACTTTATGCATGGCCTACATCAAGGCCTGAGAATGGCCCAACGCAGTATATAGGTGGTTTTCAAAATTGTGGTCCCTTTTTGGATCCCTATTATGATACGACACCTAGATAATATTTAGGGGATCCCAAAAGGGACCATGATTTTGAGAACCGTCCATATACCCCACACAGGGTTATAGACTTGGAGCTTCAGGGTAAATGTGAACCATATAGACACCAGACCATTTCCATTTGAGATTCCTGCCAGCCGTGTAAGTGGCAGTTTCTCGAGATGATTTCCCAGAAAAGACACCAGTGCAAGACATCATAACCCTTGCTATGGGGACCCCGTAAAGGCGCTCGTAAAATAGGCATACCCTAAGCCCTGAACCCTGTATATTCCCTGCAAAGGCCACCGCATGGTATAAAAGTAATCCCATCATGCTTACGTTAAGACACCGTCTTCCAGTCACCCCTAGTACTGAATATGTCCCCAGCATGTAAGGTCTCTTAGGGAGGAATATTAGCTGGGGGGTGTTTCGTATTAGTGTAAGGGGATTAGTAAGGTTTCCGAAGTCAGGACTAGTAACCCCAATATGCTGCATACACACGCTGGAGCTTGATTGTTATCTAGCCGTTTTTTTAACCTAAAGCCCAAGCCCTAAACCCTGAGCCCTGAGCCCTGAGCCCTACACACTAGCCTGTTAGGGCACAAATCCTTGGACTTGGATTTCGTGGGGTTGGCTGGAAATCGGGTTGCAGGGTTTTAGGGTTTGGGTTTTAGGGTTTGGGTTTTAGGGTTGGTGCTTGACGAGCGCTATCACTTCTCAGGTTGCAAGCCGCAGCGCAAGTCCAACTGCCAGGCCACAAGCGAGATTGATCTTGAAAGTTGCGATTTAGATTGTTAACTTGGTTCTTACTACTGTTGTTATCACTGCTGTTATCATTCTTGCTTGTACAACTGATCGCCGTCATCGCTATCACTACGATTACATGATTAATGTTCTTTGCAGGTTTGGGATCCAGGTCAACGTTTCCGGTTCAGGGTTTCGAGTTGGGGCTACAGGTTCGGGGTTGAGGGATCTGTGTATCTGTTCAGTTTTTGTCATCCTGACAACGTTCCAAGTTTTGCTGTGCGATGATGAATTCTTCGGCAGGGCATCTGGGCGATAAGCCTCCTACTTCCTTGCCTCAAACCAACATGAGCTATAGTCTAAACTAGGGGGGGTTATATAGGGGATTATTTAGGTCTCCTATTATAGTGGTTATTAACGGGAAAACCAGGAGCTTAGACTACAGCTCACATGGAAGCCCAGATGGGCCCTGCAAAAACTAATGTTTACTGAGCATCTTTGAAACGGCGACGATGTCAGCCTCCATTCGTCTTTTTGGAGAGCGTGCATACACCCTAAACCCAACAAATCCCACATATCCCAGAAATGGCTATATGATCCTCATCTATCCCCCTATACTCCCTCTATATCTCCATCTAATCCCTTCATGACTCCTATATAAGCAGCATGTTCTTTTTGTATGTATCCTATTGCCCTGACTACTATTACTATTACTGTTACTATTATCATTACTACTATTAGTGTATGTACTATTACTGTAAAAGGGCTATGATGGAAGTGAAGCTGCAAAAGTGCTTCCGTAGCCTTTGGCCTGCAGGGCGTCGTCTTGTGTAGGCAGGTGTAGGTTGTTTCGAACGCAAAGTCCGCATAGCCTTTGTAGATGTTATGGCTGGGTTGGCCTTTGTGATCTTAACTATGTTCCCTCATTGGTTGCATAAGGGCCCTATATCCTAACATTTTTCAAAGGGCCCCGACGGCCAAGCAAGATAACAGAAGCATGACCATTTCTACATAGAACTTTGCACAGGCCAGGGATGCCATCCAGACCACGCAGGTACCTGGATGGCAAAGAATGTCCCCGCATGTTTTGCATAGCCTGCTTCCGCAGAGCCATTCCCGGCAGTTTGGCCCTTCTATGTTATTACAAGAACTTTAGCACTAACACCAAAACAATGCTCATATATCCCTATATAGACCCCTCAAATTCTCCCAGTATCCCCATATAGTCCCTACAAGAGAACCTTGTATATCCTCAGATATCCCTGTATTATCCAAGTTTGGCCCAAAGGGGGACGGCGGCAGGCAGTGTTGCTTAAGAGGGGGCTGCCTGGGAATTAGTCTAGACTAAACCCTAAACCCTAAACCGCGCTTTGGGGAAATTATTTGGGGATCCTACATAAAGGAACTCAGCTTCCATAATGGCGTTTTTGGGAACAGGCACTTTGATCAGCTGCCTTTCTTCGGCTTGTAGAAGTAGAGGGAATAGTGTAGGGCTCAGGTTTTAGGATTAAGTTACCATGTTGGAGAATCAAATGGAAAACGGAATGGACGCTGGGGTTATACATGGGGATGTAAGTTAAGTTCCCATAATATGGATATACTCGGCCTTCAGGAGTTTCATAAAAGAGCTTCGAAACCTGCATGATAAGAATTCACGCGCTTAGACTTCCCTAAGCCCTGAAACCTAAGCCTTGGTTTTTTAACGACCTTACCCAACCTCACCTGATCGGTGTCGAACATATCGTCACACACATAGCTGCATAGGAGAAGACAAAGATGCTCGCAGATTGTATGCACTTGTCTTGCAACAGCTTGTGTTGCGAGCACAGTCTAGTAAACACTACGGGATGCCGTAAACCTTAAACCCTAAACCCTACGTACCTAAACCTAAGGCATTATCCTCTGAGTTCTGATTATCTCTGTTCATTTCCTTTTCCCTTGCAGGCATATCCGGCAGTGACGGGATTGCTGAAGGAACGACGCCGCCTCCCAAGGCGAGGGTGTGGATGGCAGCGACACCCCTCTGCCCAGAAAGAGTGTGCCCGCTGTGCCCTATGCTGAGTATAGCCACAAAGCAAAATGATCAAGACAGGAACCGCGATGGTTGCCAAATATATACACATCTACACTTGTGCGATGCTTGTGGGCTCAAACAGTGTTTGCACTAACCCCACGCAAATCCAGATTTGGCTCTGAACGAAGCAAGGACCCTGAAGAGAGTGAACACGTTCAAATAACAGTGTTGCAGGGATTCCTACAGTCTAACTCCTGTGAAGAAGCAAAGTTTCATCCGACTCCATGAACGGCAAGAAGACCTTGCATGTAGAGGCGGCGAAGGACCTTCGATTCCTGCTTCTATTCCATGGATCTCTGAAGCCTTGCTCGCATCTGCGATATACCTCCAAACTGAGTGTCTCTTTTTTGATGAGGCAGGACAATCCAGATACAACACCAACTAGTTGGATGTAAGTGTGCCTCGGCCTTCACCCGCCCCTACAAACACTTGTACAGCGCTGATATCCATCGCTGTGAGCCATAGTGAAACCTCTCACAGGGGACTATAAAGGGGACTACTATAGGGGTTATTAAGGGGGATACTAGGAGTTTAGACAGTGGCTCATGTAGATGAACAGCATTGTACCAACTTTCTCCCCTACCTGTCCTGGAGTCACCTTCTCAGGGAATCAAACCGTAGACTCTAAGGCCCTAATCCTAGAGCTTAAGCCCCAAACCCCAACCCCTAAGCCTAGACCCTGAACCCTGATACCTTAACCCTGAGTTAGTTTAGGGTTTAGGGTTTAGGGAACCCTAAACCCTAAACCGTTTGGCGAGCCTCCTTTTGGCCAGGCGCGTCCAACGGCGCCCGTCATCGGTGAGGCAAGATATAGCGGTCTCCATGAAACGGGGGTACCCCTCGTGACCCCAGCGATAGGAAATAATGGGGTTCCCTTTCTTGATGGGGGAAGACCCAGTTTTTAATCACGTAATTATGGTCTCTTATGCTTGTTCTTAAGGATAACACTCATGTTTTGCAGTATGCCTACCTAGGTCATTACTAGGAATTAGACAGGTAGTGTTTTGTGGAACTCCCACCACGTCTATTTGGCTTGCAGCCTTTAGGGGCTAAGTCGACGTTTCATCAGCCTTGTCGGATATCTGCAGGTTAGGGTTTCCCAAAATTAGGTGTACCTTTTTGGGGTCCCTATAATAGGGACTATAGTATTTTGGGGTCTGTATTGGGGTCCCCTATTTTGGGAAACTACCAGGTGGACATACACTGCCGCGTTGTAGCATTATGTGAACCTAAATAAGTAGGCTTGTCAGGACAATGCATTTTCAATGTTGTCATAGGCTCAGGGCAAGTAGATCAATCCTAATAATTGGTTGCGGGCCCCAAGTTGTGGACGGGCAGATGTGGGGGCGGTCCAGAAATGGAGTGACACAAGCTTGGCCCTAATATACTAGCGTCCCATTGTGAAGGGCCCCCCCCGAAGTGGTCCCCCATGTTTGGAGATTTCCATGAAGGTGGTGGCTGGGCTTCTAGGGCCTACCATACATTTTCCGGTGCCTACACGGCGGGACACGCATGTGACAGAGGTCACCGGGGAGTACTACTGTCCTCAATTCCTTGTATACTTGTGGTATAGGCTACCTTAAATAGGCCTCAAAATGTTCCCGGTAAATATGTTTTACCCCTCCATCCTGGCCCAATAACACGCCTACATAACCAAGTTTCCCTATATTTGTCCAATTGATTCTCCAGTGCTGGTAAAGTCTTTAGGCCCCTTAATCCTGAACTCAATATATCCCGATGCGACCCTATAACCCCTTGAAAGGGACCTACTGTAATTGCTTAGGCCTCTACAGGAACCTTCCAACTTCGAAATCTGGCTCCCAGAAACTAGACTCCAATTGTGTCTTAGGGTTTATTGGCTTCAGGTTTAGGGTTTTGGGTTTAGGGTTGCAAGACTCCCAACCATTTCCTAGACCCTGGATGTGCTAGGGTTTAGGCTGTTGGGTTCCCTGAATGGCCTGTTTTTGTTGGGAGGCACACCCTACAAAACTCCGTGGTGCTTAGGAGGGAATGCGGGAATGGATCCCTATAGTAGTCCCTATAGAATCCCAATAATCCCTATAATCGATTCCCCCATTCCCTCCTAAGCACCAGGGAGAAAAACATGGGACAGAATCCTCCAACAAAAAGGACATCCAGGGTGAGGATTTGCCTCTAAAACTGGAGTGGTTTAGGGTGTATTACAAATACTTGTGGGGGGTTGGGGGCGGCTCAAATGGGCTTGACAATTTTGAAAAATGACGGAAATTCGGGTACCCTAAGTGATGGTAAATTCATATGGGCTTTGAGAGTTTAGGGTGTAGGGTAACAGGCAAAGCAAAACCCCAAACCCTAAGCCCTAAACCCCAAACCCCAAACCCTAAACCCTAAGCGCAAATAAGCTGGGGATTGCGCAGGGCCCTCGCATCGAGCAGCTGTAGAAGATTGCAAAGACCCTCGCTTTCCCCTGGCCCAGGACTCAGGCTTTAGGGTTTAAGGTATATTCTGGGGTTGTGTACATATAGGGATAATGGAAAAGAACATGGAAACTACTATTTAGGGTTTAGGGTAGGCCCAGATTTTTGGGCTGTTGGCTGAGGGTTGGAATTCCGATACTTAATGATCGTTTTTTGGGATTCTTTGAAAGGCACCCAGTATCTTACTTCGCCAATAGAAGAACTTGAACCTTTTTGGAATAACGCTGGGGTAAGTCATCGTCAAGGCGTTGCTTTAACCTTTTTGGGCTTCCTTTTTGAGTCTGTATAATAAAGTTTAGACTTTTTTGGCCCTGGTTATTGGGGAAGAGAGTAATAATCATAATAGTCATAATAATACTAATAATACTAATAATCATGAGAGCAATATAATAATGACAGTAATAACAATTTATTTAGGGGCATCTCGGGGGCTTTCTGGTTCAAGAAATACTCAGGAGTTGATACGCAGGCTACACGTAGCATCGGACGCAGGGATTCGCTGAAGTTTTAGGATTTCGATTCGAAGGGTTCTGAAGGGTCTGTGTTCATGGTTGGGTCCCTATAGTCTTGGCGATCCTGAATAAGAGAAGGAGGCCAGAATTCTTGCTGAGAAACAATGCCAGAGTAATCTGAATTGATTCTCACATGACACCGGAGGCACCTCCTCTGCCAGGGCTCCTGAAGAAGCGGAATCCCTTGCTTGACGGACATGCTCCGTTGCGGCCCCTTGGTTTTAGAACTTCAGTCACCATCCCCCAAGATGCAGTTCTTTATCATTCCGTGCGCGCTGCAGGCGTCCGAGCTTGATGTCCTGAGCTCTCACGGCAGTTGGTTGAAAGTTGGTTTCAAGTGGCAAAAATTGCCGAAGGAAGGACTCGCGCAGCCATGTTCGGAATATGCTGTGATAACTCATATTTTCCAGCAGCCAGTGGAGCAAGTACTGATTGCCGCATTAGTGCATTGATGGCTACACATTTGGCTCACGGCTTTTGATCTGTCATTTTGGATACCACTGACTTCCTTGCAGATGATCTGTAAGTAGAGTTGAGCGGGCCCCAGACGTCCCCGACGAGTCTTTGCAGCTGGTCTAGATCCTGCGAACGCAGGCTGTGTAAATCGTGCTTCGTGCTGGAACCATGGCACTTTAGTGTTGAGTGTCTACAGCTCCAGATGAAGATCAAATACCGTGTAGCAAGATTTGGTGCTGGGGAGCTTGGTGCGTCTAGTTATGTACATCCCAATGTAGAGATGCCTATACTCTGAAGTTGGTGGGGGGCACGCTTCCTACACGGGATCTTACGCTTGAAGTTCGTGGGGCGAGGGTTCCCTCAAGGAATCTTATAGAACCCCGTGGGGGCCCCTATGTTCCCTTTGTTGCCGCCTGATATACATAGGCTTCCAAGCGGGTCCCTGTTTTGAGAAACCCTAAACCCTAATCCTAAAACCCTAAACCCTAAACCCTAATCCTAAAACCCTAAACCCTAAACCCTAATCCTAAAACCCATGGCTCCAGCCTGTTTAAAGAGACCGATCAAAGGGATGGCAAAGCTCCCCCTGGCAGCTGCCCGCAGCAGCCCCGCCAAAAAGTCACCAGCTGCTGACCCTGGGCTACCTTGCTGTTCTATACCAAAATAATACCAATAATATATACTATAGTAGCTTCCATTTTCTTTTCCATTATCCCTATATAATCCCTATATAAGCCCTAAACTTTAATTCTTGCTGCACTACTCGTACTGCTATGCTTACTGTATATAGCGGCTTTGACCTTCCTCCTACTACTTTTACTACTGCTGCTGACTGCTGACTGCTACTTCCTCTGCTTCTGCTACTGCTAGTCTCGCTGTTTGGCTATTATGCTTCTCGCCTGGGCATGTCTCGCAGCCGTCCCTTCCACGTTGCATAGCAGGAATTCGGGAACTGCAACGATGCTTTGTGAGAAATTGTTGCATGTTTGTTGCCCGCTGCAGGGTTTTACTTTCGAAGAACCGTGGGAGCGCGCAGCTTCCCCCTTTGCCGTGCCCAAGCATGGGTAGTTTCTTCGAGCAGGCAGAGAGCACGGTTGAGTTTCAGAACCTGGCTGCCAGTCTTCCGTACTCCTGAAGGATCATGTAGAGGGATGTGAGAAACTCTCATCTCAAGACGTCTTCTTTTCATTTGTAGAGCTCACATTGCTCTGAGGGTTTTTCAGCGGATACTGCAGCGCACGTGCAAACATTGGACCATGCGATACTTTCAGGCACCCAGTGGGACGTTGGCAATTTTTAGGGGCTGCCCTTCACTCGCTACCAGCATCTGCTTATGAATTCGCTGATGTGTACAGCAAGCTTAAACATTAACACAGCATGCTGCGTAAGAACAGTATCAGCGTTGCAAGGTTGTTCGGCGATCAAGCAAGTGACCAGTTCCGAACCCCAAAGCCAGAAAATCTTCTTCCAATTCTTACATATGGGGGTTTCCAAAAACTAGGAGTACATTTTGGGTGTCTTTATTATAACAAGGACTATAGTATTTGAGAGTCTTTATTGGGGGTTCCCCCTATGTTGGGAAACTACCATATGCCCAGGCTTCCGAGTTTGTTTCGATTCCGGGGAGCGCATGGATTGGGCTTGACAGCAAGGGACTTTGGAAAGAGCTAGTGACCGAGGGTGGTTTGCGAAAAGTTCATGTCTTCTCTGGAACGTTTCTATCTTTCCTGCTGTGTAGAAGGCACTCTCCTTTCAATGGGCACCGACCTCAAAACCGATGGTTGTCATGCGGTCTGCTGACACGCAGGAACACCATGCTCGCAGTTAGATTGGAGTGTTCTAAAGGATTACGCTGGATATCAGGTACGTTGTGCTTATGGTGATGTTCCACACCTTTGGTGCTTGCAATGTTCATTTTTCTCGGCCTGCGTTTTCCTCCCCCATCGGGTACCAAGGAGCTTCTTCGCATTGATTTGCAAAAGTGCGCATTCTGTTTGAAGACTTCACAGAGTTTGCTTGAATTCCCGTTAAACCATTCTTGCAACTTCCACATAACCTATTGTAGTCCAGTAGTCTGCCTGGTTTCACGAACTGGGTAAGGGCTAAGGGTATGAAAGGTCAATAGTTGGCATCATTGACGGCTGAAAGTTACATTTTTACAATCCTCTCCCATAGCTGCTTTAAGACTGAATAAAGGTGGCCACATCCCCCAAAAAAGTCTTGCCAGTATGGTACTAGTACACCACTAGGGGAGGGGATTTTGATATTAGGAATTCAGTCTATAGCTCATGCAAACGCGCAAGGGATTTTCCAAATTGCTTAGATTAGCATCCACCACCCCCACGGGGCTTCTGACTACAGATAGCTTGCGGGTCTAAATACTTGCCTACATCAGTTTGAGGCCCATTCGCCATACCCTAAGTACACCATAATTTCACTCAGGAATCTGGGACCCCGACATTATCTTGGTTCTGGAGTTCTGGGGTGGAAAGAATTGAATGCAACAAGAATGAGTTGCCTCATATCCCCGAAAACCCTAAACCCTCAACCCACGGCTGCCAGTTCCTCATGCTCTGCTGCTGCAGCCGTGGCAACCCTCTCACCTGCGTCAGCCGTGACAAGGCCAGCCAGCACCTTCGGGTTTGGGCTTTGGGGTTACGGTTTAGGGTTGAGGGTTAAGGGTTCAGGGTTTGGGGTTTCAGGGTGAAGATACTGATCTGATGTAGCCCAAAATCTGAATGTGCTTCAAACTCAGGGGTTAGGGCTCGTAATAACTCCGCACGATGGAGGCCAACAAGTGCCATGTTATTGGTGGGTTCGCAAAAGGCAGCGGCTCGAAACTATTGAACTCCAACCCTATCAGAAACTTCAAGCCCTAAGCCAAAACTTTAAGTCCCAAACCCTAAACCCTAAGCTCCACACCCCAAATGCTAAACCCCTAACCCGAACACTGTTTTACTTAAGCCGGGGCTGCTGTGCAGGTGCAGCATGGAACAGTGCCGAGGTTTGACGAACCTTCGCCTGGCCCTTAAGCTCGGGGATTTTAGGTTTGCCTGGACGCGCCAGACGATGATACCCCAATGAACCATAGTCTAAACTCCTTAAACGGGGATATATAGGGTATTATATAGGGGAGTACTATAGGGGTTATTAGGGGGATACTAGGAGTTTAGAGTAGAGCTTAATGGGTTTAAGGTTGTTGGACGGTGGTTGCTACACAATCAGAACCACATGCGCGGGGCTTGTAATTGGGCTACGGCACAGTGGTAGAGGAGTTGTTGTTGGCATGAACTTTCAAGTAGGGTTCGTGGGGCTCGTGGACAAATGGGGTTATGGTGTTTGGGGCTCAGGGTTCCCGTTTTCTAAAAACTGGAAATGGGAAGATTGTGGTGTCATGAAGAGGGATGAGGGAATCTAACATTGTCCATAGGGCATGCCTGTCTCTATCTGCCTCTGCCACTCTCTCTCCTCTCTCCCCCCTCCTGCACTGTTGAACCTGGTATTTTCTCGAAATATTGGGACCCGTAACATGAACCCAAATGTATTATAATCCTTACTACATGGACACCAGAAAATGGCACCCCTAATTTTGGGAAACCTACATCTGGAGTTCATCCTCAGCCACAGCCCTGAGACAGGTTGGCATGAAGGCTCCATGTGCACTATGGTCTAAACTCCTTAAATTGGGTTTAGGGTGTAGGGTTTAGGGTTTAGGGTGGTTATATGGGGGAGTACTATAGGGGTTACTAAGGGGTAGGAGTTCGCATAGAGCTTTTGAAGTCGAGCTATGTACAAAGCTTGAAAGACCCCAGCGGCAGCTCGAGTTGTACCGGCTCAAGCCTCAGCTGGGGGGGACACCAGATTCTAAACAACAGTAAGACTCACTAGTAGTAGCCACACGTAGTTTTCCTACCTAAACTCTAAACCCTCAACCCTCCTAAACCCCAAACCCTAAACCCTCCTAAACCCTAAACCCTAAACCCTAAACCCTCCCAAACCCTAAACCCGCACCCCAACACTTTCACATCCCAGCTAAAAGGCCACCAGACGAGGAAGATCCCGAGGAGTTGCCGAGGACATAAAGCAAAGTAGAGCTTCAGTACCAACCCTTTGGGGTTTAGGGTTTATAGGGTTTAGGATTTAGGGTTTATAGGGTTTAGGATTTAGGGTTTAGGGTTTAGGGTTTATAGGTTTAGGTTTATAGGGTTTAGGGTTTATAGGGTTTAGGATTTAGGGTTTATAGGATTTAGGATTTAGGGTTTAGGGTTTATAGGGTTTAGGATTTAGGCTTTATAGGGTTTAGGATTTAGGGTTTAGGGTTTATAGGGTTTAGGATTTAGGGTTTATAGGGTTTAGGATTTAGGGTTAAGGGTTTAGGGTTTATAGGGCTTAGGATTTAGATTTAGGCTTTAGAGCCCTAAGTCTACAGACAATACCTGCCTGCGGGTATTGGGTTTTAAGGTCAATGAATAGCACTTGTTTTTGAGCCACTTGGAGCCCTAGGCTAAGAATGTGAGGGTTTATGAAAACAATCCTTTGTTAATCACTACATAATTCAATAGTGACCCAGGTACTTCCCTGGCAATCGTATCCACAAGGGTGCCTAAGACCCTAAAGGGAGAACCCACAACAAACAAGTATTCTGCAGGATGTGCAGGGACGCGCTTTTCCGCACATGCGCTGCTCTAAGATTGGGCATTAGTTTACCCGATCCCCTTGTGCACGGTCCTTTTTTGTGGATCTTTCTTCGAGGACTTTGTACCTGTCTCGATGTTTTCATCACTTCTGCTTCAAAAACAGCAAGCAAGTTAGCTGGGAGCTTCCACATTAGAAGTACAAGCCGAAAGTCAAAACTCTCGTTCGCCTTCAAAGATCACAATAACCCCAATATATAATATATACCCTATTATAATGTAGTAGTTTCCAATTTCTTTCCATTATCCTAATACAACCCCCATATATACCCTATTATACTGTAGTAGTATGGTGCTGAAGGAATCGTGTCGCTGCACGGGTGCCTACGGAAGTGCAGCGGGCCCAGCGCAAAATTTAGGGCGTAGGGTTTCGAGTTTGGGGTTTAGGGTTTAGGGGTTAAGGGTTTAGGGTATAGGGTTTAGGGGCTAAGGGTTTAGGGTATAGAGTTAGGGTTTAGTGGTTTAGGGGTTTATGATCTTAGGTATGCTCCCCAAGTTACTTACTTTTTCCTTAAAGGACATGAAGTCAAAGCTTCCCGGAAGCATGGATTGCTGGGTCACATCATGCTGACCTGATGAACATGAGTTTTCACTTTTGTCTTGTCTGTATATTATCCCTGCATGCGTGGTGCTGAGGTAAACCCTAAATTCTGGCGCGGAAGCCTACACCCATATACTCAAAGTTTTTTTACCTGGTCAGTCTGCCCATTGTCATTGTTGTTTGTTTTCCCACTTCTTGGTTGTGCGTCCCACCTTGGCTGTCAAACTTGAAAGCGCGGACACCGCTGAGGATTTACGAGAACCACCCGGCGCCTGCTGCCCAGACGGGGTACTCGTTTAGGGTTTAGGGTTTAGGGCTTAGGGTCAGCGTGATGCTGTGGGCGCAAGCATCAAATTCAAAGATAAAGAGCTCACATATCCTTTGTAAACGAAGGCATGTTGGATTCCTTCATCAAGAAGAAAGGGTCTCTTAGATATCCCCGAAATAAGGAAAGATAACACGCCTCCATCATTAACGTACACGGCCACTGGAATCCCACCACCTCTCTGACCCCTTTATGCACAAAGAGCTGTGAATTCTGCAGGGGCGGAGATATCTGCAGCATCGTTTTAAAGGGTTCCGGGTTTAGAGTTCAGGGTTTAAGGTTCATCGTAAATCCTAACCCAGACCCCTGACTAATAAATCCCCCCCCCTTAGAAGGGGATTTTCATAGGGATCCTAATATGAAGGCCCTTAACAGGAGGGGGGGTTTATTAATCATGGGTCTACATTACGCCCTAAAGCTCTAGGGATGGGTCGTCCACCGCGGAAGACACCATTCCTGAACCCTGGAACGCTGAACCCTAAACCCCCAAACCC
>CAJNIZ010037825.1:20700-36390 GCA_905231905.1 Symbiodinium pilosum
TTGAAGCTCCTTAACAGCGGCCCAGCAATTTCGCAGGGCGTGCATTCCCCTAGCGCTTTGCTTGTGGGCAGGGCACCAGAGTTCAGTTTCCAGATGGGCTGCCCTACCAATTTTACGGGGAAGATACAAATTCTGCACGCTTCAGGTAGACATGGTAGAGCCGCCAAAGAATCTAGGCTGTAGTCTTGCATCCGGGCATGTAAGCTTGCACAGTGAATGGCCAGCTTACACACGTAACCGCCCAAGTATACATGACCCTCAGGGACCCCGTAGCAAAATAGTAAGCTTTCAGGCGTCAGCTACATAGATCTAGATAGGAGGAAACTTGTCCGGGCGAAAGCAGGTACCCTATAGTCACCCTTAAGTACATAGAACATGGCTTTGGGTATATTATAAAAAGATCCCCATATACCCCACATTCTATCTACTTAAGGGGTAGCCTAAACCCTAAACCCCAAACCCTAAACACTAGTTTCCATCTTCTTTTCCATTATCCCCAAATAACACCCATATTCTATCTTGTTAAGGGGTACCCTAAGCCCTAAACCCCAAACCCTAAACCCTAAACCATATTCTATCTACTTAAGGGCTACCCTAAACCCTAAGCCCTAAACCATAAACCCTAAACCCTATTCTATCTACTGAAGGGCTACCCTATGCTTGAGCAACCCTAAGGCCTGAGCAAGAAGCCTCGAGCGGCTACAATCAGCCGCATCCAGAACCAACTGACCAGTGCGTACCTAAGCTTGTTCGGGGTTTAGGGTTTAGGGTTGAGGGTTTAGGGTTTAGGGTTCAGGGTTCAGGGTTTAGGGTTGAGGGTCTAGGGTTTGCTTTCTGTCCTACATGATGCTGCGGCTTCCATTTGGCTAGCAGTTCTTCCGAGTGATGATGTGAGTAGCTTCAAGCCGACGGAAACACATGGCAAGCTGAGAAACAATTTGTCACTTGGATGCGAGACTTGTCTGTCTGGGCTGCGCAACACAGCTACCACACATGTTGAGAGCTCACAGTAACACAAAACCCAAAGCCTCCAATGTTGATCATAAACCCTAGAGCCCAAAGAGGTGCTATTCGTGACTTGAGCTGTAGGGTACGGTTTGGGGTCAGTTCTCAGGGCACGTTTCGCAGGTGGATGTTGTCCTTGTGATTTTTTTTTCGGAGATTCCGTGCCTCAACACAGTTCAGGGCTTAGGATTAAGGCCTCGCTGTTTCCAACTCCTCCGACTCGCATTCCCTTGAGAGCACCCTGCTGAAACAGAAGAAACCTGCTTACAAGAGGGGTATCATGGAAACCAGGCCCAGTGTCAAACAAGCAAAGTACATGAAATTGCACAAGTTGGTTCTAGAGGATCCGGGGAGTGGTCATTGCTTGTAAGCCAATACTGTCCCTATAAATTCTACAGCTTAGCTGCTGTTGCTTTATGATGGTTTTGTACCGCTACCACAAACTATATAGCATGGAAACCCGAAGGAAGATGACCCTCTCCTCGTGGGGTTTCATGACAAGGCCCTTTTCTTCCAATTTCCCTAGACCCTGGCGCACTTCGCCATATGCCCACCCAGGTCGTGCACCAAGCAGCCACGGGCGTCAAATGCCGACTTTCGAGCTGAGCCGTGGGTTCGGCTAACACCACGGCCGCTTGTGGCCTGAAAGCCCAATGAAGCCTTGAGGGCCGGGATTCAGGGTTTAGGATTCAGGGTCTATGGAGCAAATTCTAGAGTGCAGGGTTGAACGAAGATGTTTAAGGTGTTGTGTATGCGAATGTCTCCAAATCTTTCCTACAACCCTGTAGAAAAGACCTTTGCAACCCTAGTAGTGTCCATGAGGCTAGCCCCATATAAAGAAACACTCCAACAACCCGCTTGTGCATGCTTGGGCCAAGGTGGGTTTGACCTCAGTATTTGGGGGTCAAACTATCTGCCATACACCATCTCCCAAGCTGACGGGCAATCCAAAAGGCTTCCCTTTTCGAAAGAAAGTGGAATAAACAGGCCCTTATGGCGGGTTCATGTGAGTTTTTTTCTTTTTCAGGGTTACTTTGGGGCAGGGTATGTGCTCAGAGCCATGAAGGATCTGCTCTTGAACATGAAGTTTCGTCCTCATTATGAAAACTAGAGAGACCGTTAAGGATTTTAAGTTTAGGGCTGTCACTTTGAGGCAAGAATGCGAGGTTAGGTCGAGTTCAGGGCAGCTACGGGTTCCTTGTGAACGTACTGGCTCATTGCGCTTCAGGCACGAAGTTGAAGTTTCACCCCGAGTCGTAGGGATCATGAGACCCGCTGGGTGAAGATTTCATCGCCCCCAATTCCAAACGCTTCCCAGTCTCGTACTAGGCTGCATTCAGAAAACATTTATTCGGAGGAGTGATGGGTTGGGGTTGTGGCGGGGAGTTTTGTCAGAGGTCTGACTTGTAGAGGTATGTTTCAGAGCTCCTTGCGGCATCAATGTTTACAGATTGGGATGTAAAGGGTTTGTAATCCTAAACCCTAAACCCAAACTCTAAACCCTAAACCCGTGGGGTTTGTTATTCACTGGTGGTTACCAGGACATGGAGTAGTGGGTTATACAGGTGAGGCTTCAGAAGGACTATGAGGATGCTTGCAATACCTATTTCCCTACAGAACTTAGTAGGGTGTGCGTTTAGGGTTTAAGATTTAGGGTTTAGGGTTTAGGGTTTAGGTTTTAGGGTTTAGGGTTTAAGCAGTTTAGGGCTTAGCGTTCTTGATCAGGATGGGGCCTGGGCTGTTTGAATCTCAACGGTGGGGCCATGCCGGGTTTGATCCAGTCGAACTACGGAACGTTTTCAGAATCTCGGTGGATACAGGCACACATCCCCCTTCGTGTCTAATCTCTGGGACGGTTTGTCCCTTTATCTTGGATTGGAGTGTACAGGCTCGAAAACTTCCATGAAGAGCACCCCGCAGAGTTGACAATATCTGCCAGCAACTTCGCTGGACCCTGAAGCATAGTACCCAAATCTCCTTGATACAATGATTTCGTCCCTTCGTCGCCTCAGACTTTAGGGAGCATCACATTGACCTCCTTACCGGTCAGAAGCGTGCAAGCAGCTTCGCACATGGCACCAGAGAGCGTTATTGGCGTAATTGGGCTTCATTTTCGGATGTTAACAATGATAAGCGATCTGGACGGACAATCTTACGCGTGTGGCGTGTTTGCCAACATCTGGAGGTTTTATTCCTTTGAGAAAAGGCTGGAGTCTCATGATCAGCTCAGCTTCAGCGCTCTTCGCAATGCCAATGCGCACTGCACCTCAGGCAGTTCTGGAGAAGTTTGGACGCGTTTGGACGCGTAGTTTCGCAGAAGAAAGCAACAGTGGCAACACTAGAGGGTGTTCTTCGTAGAGACAAACATCTTTCATCGGCTTCTCCTATTGCAGGATTTTTAGCTATTTAGTTCACTGCCTGTGAGACATGGTCCCGAGCTCACAGCGTCGTGACAGATTTCGATTGGGATTTCTCCCGCCAAATATGGAGGTTAGCCAGCTTGTCATCAAGTTCACCGTACGCCTAATGACGATGTGAGCCGGGCCCATCAAAGTGCTCTCAGCAGCAGTTTCAGCTTGCCAGGCCTATGCGTTCAAGGCCATGGCAGCAAAACACATGAGCTATAGTCTAAACTCCTTAATTGGGGTTCATTTACATAGGGGACAATTATATATGGGTTATTACTAGGCATGCTAGTAGTTTAGACTATGGCTCACTTGACGGTTCAATAGGGTGCAGCACGGTGCACGGTGGAAAGAAGTGGTCGATGACGGAAAAACTTGCATCAAATGCAATCTTGTTATTGCTGATAGTTGTCGAGCTACCTGAATATGAAGATATCATGAGAATATTCATTTTGCCATCCCTGCAGGAATAAAGGCTATATATTTATATAAATATATTTAATATTTATATAAGATAATTTCCAGAGATATATTTAGAAATATATATATATAATGATTTGGGATTCATTACTCCCCTCATATATGATATGATTTAGGATCGGAAGACCATGAATGCATAGAATTTTCATAAATATTATTATTATATATACAAGGCGACTAATATTCTCGAAAATTTTGATATTTGGAAGGCATTATATATTGAATAAAAGATTGACGATCTTAATCTATATTATAAGATCCTAAGATTATCATGAAAAATGGAGATATAATATTTGCGATTCTATATAGATACGGATCTTAAATAGATATTAATAATTCGTATTTTCTATTTTCGTCTATTTTCTTTTAATATTCGATTTATTTCATAAATTGGATAAGGATTTCAATATTTAGGCATGAAGATTAAAGATATATATATATTTAGACGAATAATATTTGGATAGAATATATTTTTTAGTTTATGAGAATATAAATGAAATGGAATTGATTAATATGATTACGAATTAAATTATATAGATAAATCTGCTTTATATATAGATATGAGAAACTTTAAAATCGATATTATATGAAGAGATTATTCTAGATTATTCTATACGCATTCTTGATAATTCTGACGATTTCGATTCTAAGATTTCCCCCCGATATTATTTATTTTTCATTATTTTCTTCTAAATAAATGAAATTATTGAATTTTCGTGATTTTGAAGATTTCGTTCAATACGAAAATAATAAATGAAATCTTTAAAATTCTGACAATTTTGAAATTGGGGATTTCTGCATTTGATTTGCTCAGAAATTCTTGCAATATTTAAGATTTATCTGATTATTGTTCTGCTTGAGAATTTCTTAAATTCGTCTGATTTATTTTCTTTGGAATTTGAAATTTTCATTTTGCGTCGTAATTTTCTAAATTGATGAAGACGCAGGTCTTCTAGATCAATCTGCGCATTCTGAGAAATTCGTAGATGATAATCAACGAATAATAGAATATTTATTATGAGATTTATCGATTGGAAAGCCTCTAAATAACGCTTCATATAGAAGCTCGCAACGACTATTTCAACGCACTATTATTTCGAATTATTCCCCTGTCATGCAAGGGACCTATGGCAATATATATATCTTTATTCTAATTGGAAATTTCTTGACGATATAATTTGCCTAGGAGAATTGAAATACTATATTTCCCAAAATTCTATATATCAATCTATATATCCCAAAAATATCATAAAAGACGATACTGAAATATTTTTCAAAATTAAGAATATCAAGAAGAAAAAGAAAGATATTGATAATAATAATCATCATCTTCATTATTATATCATTCTAATTATTAGATAGATATAGAGCTGAATCTAGAAATATATGAAATTATATGAAATTATATGAAATTCATGATTTCGAAATGAAAGAATGAAAATCTCAAGAATGAATATATTAAGAATTCTAATTTAAATATTTGGCACGCAAAGGCGCTCCCAATTTTCCGGCAGAAGGGCTATTCCCAACGAGGTTTTCCCCCATGTCTAGCTCGGCAAGATTGATTCCTCGATATAGATAGAAGATTCCTAGATATCTCATTATCAAAGATTAATACTATTGCTATTATTATCATTATTACTAATATTATTATCCTTTTTATGATTATCATTCTTAGAATTATTCTTATTAATATTAATTATAATATCCCTCATCCAAATCTTGGACCATAGAATTTGGCAGTCATTTGAATTTTCGGAATTAATATTCTATATTCGTATATAACGAGAATCTTAAAAATGAAGGAATATCTATATATCTTTATATATATAACGATATATTTATTTATCTATAATATCAATATTGGCAATCAGATCCTCTGAATAAATATTCTATTTTTGAAATTGACCGGATCGTAGTGCGCATAATGGCGCTGATCAAATGCACGCACGAGAATCTTGATAAGATCTCTGAATTTGGGGTTTGGGATTTTCAGATTTAAAATTTTGAAATGCAGGGAGCTATTTAGCGATCTAATTCCTAATATTTTCCGGATATTATATCTACGATTATTTGGAATCTAGATTCATATATTTATCATTTGATATATAGAATTCGGGGATAATCTTGAATATATATAATCTTTTCGTATATTACGTCAGATTCAATATTTTGATATGCAATAAAGGATATGAAATTATTTCATATGAAAGATTAGCGATATATCCTAATGATATATGCGTTCTGCGCCCGATATCTTCAAATAGAATAAATTCAGAAATTTCCTTTCATATTGGATATATGATTCCAACTTGATTATGATGCTGCGATATTGAATTTCTTATCTCGCCTGTCACTATATTTCTTAAAATATTGATTCCAGATATTCAATTCTCATTAGAACTAGGGGAATCTGGCAGATGCGCCCTATGTATTCCATGTAAGACCTCTTTCGTAATTCGCTCTCGACCGACAGATTTTGGAGAAATCGAAATTGCTATTTCAAATAGGATAGCTCTATTATATCGGAAGAATTATATTCATTTATATATATGAATTATTCGATAATTATTCTTGCCAGGGAAATTTAGATTCCTTGATTCATCTTATTGTCACGCCATATTCATATCAAATCGATTCTATATTCATCATTAATTATTATGGAAATTGACGATTTATAATTCAATTGAATATCTCATTATTTGTCGTAGTCATCACGAATAGCAATTCTCGATTGATATTTCTAAGATATCTCTGATAGAATATGCGGAGATGATCGAATCTTGCTAATTGCCGCCATAATAAATTAGCAAAGAATCACGAATATAGGAAGCAATAGCGATGAGTGGCGATCAGAAATAATATTACGATAATAGGATGGCGGTAATAGTAATTGATAATATCCTGTAGTAGCGGCAATAGTAGGGGTAATAGCAGACGATGGCAACAATAGTAAGTGGGTCTTGCGCCGAAGATAGTAGCGATAAGAGATAGATATAGTAAGAACGACAATCGGCGATAATAATAATATAAATCAGATGATGCGGGGGTGATGCGTGAGTGATGCGAGAGTGATGTGAGATTAATGCGAGAGTGATGGGAGAGTAATATGAGAATAATGTGAGAGCGATATAAGCATGACGCGTGAGTCATATCGAAATAATGCGAGAGTGATATGGAAATAATACGAGAATCGTAGATAATATTGAAAGTAATGAAAAAATCAATAATAACGCCGAGCCGATAATTAGCAAGCATAGACTATCATTCCCAATCTTCACTAAGAGAATTTGCAAGTTTTCTCTGATATTTATATATATATCTTTAATTCGAAATGAAGAAATCTTAGATGAACTAGCATCAAAATTATTTATTTGTCGTAATCATAGAAATCATTTAAGATATCCCGTATCGTTTTGTAGGCCTGGGAGATATCGCCTTTGGGGATCATTTTCGATGGTGCCCCATATCATTTTGCAGCGGATTTTATATACCTCTATTCATTGAATAACCATCCTTACTACTATATAATAACGGTAATTTTGACCCTGGCTCAAATAATTCTCAAAGAGAAGATATCGTATTAGTTCTCTATTATATGAATTTATATATGATAAATAGCTTTACCACGCCGTACCCCAAACCCTGGTAAATATATAATTCTAGGAAAGAAAATCTTTTTTTGCTTAGATAAAATGGAAAAAATCATAAATTTGTATAGAAAAATAAAAGATTTAGATTATTGACATGCCGCGATTATAGATTATGAATTAAAAAATCAAAAAAATGCGAAATACGTAAAAGAAATTAATGTAAAATAAATTTCCTTTCGCGATGTCATCGCGAAATTTTGGCGAAGGCAATTTCTTGCTTGGCTAGTAGTCGCCCATATAAATATTTCCCTATACGTATCTTTAGATCAACCCTCAAATCTCTTCTTATCAAGCCTGCTACCTGAGATAAGCATTTTCGGAATGCATGCGAAAGGATACTTCGTAATGAGAACAGAAAGAAGATGCAGTTTTTCAGCTAATGGATCAAAATAGGCACTTCCTCTATGATTGCTTTCTGACCGTGGGCTTAATGAGCGTCGTTGATTCAAACCCGCTGGGTTTAATACCCAGTAGCCTAGTAGCCCCCCAACTGCGCTTCTTTTTGCGTCGCGCCGTAAACCTGCAAGGCGCTGACAATGGAAGGGGAGTAGGGGACGGCATCCCCCAAGGCACCTTAAGGTCGGGGGTTCGGGGTTTGAGGGTTTGGGGTTTAGGGTTCAGAGGTTTTGGGTTTATATTGGGCTAGGGTTTAGGGCAGGTCCCCGCAAGGACGGACCGCAAATTTCCTAGGATCTCAGCCAAGCTAAAGTCATTCTGCCCGGGATACATCCCTAAGCCTTTAATTCGTCTTTGGGGAATGGCAGTCCGCTAGACCCAGAGGGACAATGATCGCGGCTCATTTGCCAGTTTTCCGGCGAGCCTGGCGCACGGCAGATTATCAATTTTGGAAATCTCTCCTTGGGGCTTCCGTAGTTTTGAAGGTTTGAGGGGGGCCTAAACCCTAAACCCTAAACCCCTAAAGGGAGTATGAGGGATGTGCGCCGGTGGATGGGTGTATTTCCAAAGTACTGGAGCTACCATGATAAGGGCTGCACAGGGTGGCGTAAGACTTCCTTCATCCTCCGGCAAAAAATCTGAATGAGTTTTTTGGGGGCTTAGGGTTTAGGGTTTAGGGACCCGGTTTCTGGGGAATGCAGACCGTTAGTCAGGATGTAGTCCCTTCACGGGTGCTGTAATCTAAGCATTCTTGAGATTTGTAGTTTCCCTTAGCCTTGCGTAAGGGTTTGGGGAAGCCTTATATCAAGGCAGCCTC
The DNA here is from genome assembly GCA_905231905.1 of Symbiodinium pilosum. Lineage (NCBI taxonomy): Eukaryota > Dinophyceae > Suessiales > Symbiodiniaceae > Symbiodinium > Symbiodinium pilosum. The sequence continues at coordinate 29,457 of CAJNIZ010037825.1, forward strand.
TTGGTGAGCCCACCCGGAAAATTCCTTTCACCTAAGCCCTACACCGTGTCTCCTACTGCCCTCCCTCTGACCCCTCTAACATTCCACCCCTCTTGTAGCGGTATCATATATGGGATTTGTTCTCGTGGACCTCCATTTGTGGTGGACAGTTGGTTCTAACACTCAGTGCATTGCGGCAATGTTGACACGCCCCTGAAACCTTGAACTTTATCAATTCAGTTCCTTCCATTGTCTTTCCATTCGCCTAGATACCCCTATATGAGCTCTAGTCTAAACTCCTAGGATCCCCCTTCATAACCCCTTTAATGCCTCAATGTCAAGATTTCCAAAAGTATACGATCCCTCTATAACCCTATAATGTAATAGTTTCCATTTTCTTTTCCATTATCCCCAAATGACCGCAAGATATTAATCCTCATGGGGACGCGCGGCCCCTTACTCAGGAGTGTCCTTCTCAGGGACGCCTTTTAAGGGTCCTCTATATATCGAGAAACCCTTAGTAGACTTGTGGAGGAACCAGCAGGATAAACACGCATGAGTTGGGGACATGCGGATCAACTCGGAGGACCATTTCATGTCTGAAATTTGAGGAGAGGTAGACAACACTACTTGTTGAAGTTAGGATACAACCCTAAACCCGCCCTTTGCACCACAGAGTTCCCCAAACGATGGATACACCCAGCATCCTCAGATGTGCATGAGACACGGCCTTCACCCTAAACCCCGTGCACGTGCCTGGTACTAAGATCCAAGAAGGTGCGCAACCTGAAGAAGTTTCAGGGTTTAGGGTGTAGGGAGCGTAAGTGCAAACCATTGGACAACCCCATACTCGCTGACATGAACTCACTGCGCATCAATGCTGGGGCAGACAGCAAAACATAATAGGAGGCAAAGACCAGGTGTCAGACATTCGTAATCGAGGTCCCCTTGAGCCAATTCTTCTCGCAGGATCCAAGTGCTATCAAAACTTGTCACACTGGATGCGCGTAATATCAAGATGTAAAGGGAGCACCCTCAACATCAGGCATAATCATGTTGTGTTTGGCTCTTGCTGTTGTCAAAAAGCACACCATATGCAGACGTACATAGATCAAAAATGAGCTATAGTCTAAACTCCTAGTATCCCCCTAATAACCCCTGACATACTCCCCGATATAAGCCCCTTTAAGGAGTTTAGACCCTAAACCCTAAGCCATGTATAACCCCTCTTTAAGGAGTTTAGACGATAGCTGAAATGGTGAGAACAAAGACTGCCTGCATCTCACTTTAGAACACTGCAAGATTCATTCTCAAAACCTAAACCCTAAACCCTAAACCCAAACCCTTAAACCCTAAACCCCTAAACCCCTATACCCCTAAACCGTAAACCCCCTAAACCGCACTCAAACCTTGCAGCAAACATCATTTAGAGCTCAGGTGGTGTCCAGGACAGTCGCATCTGAGGCAATAGGATAAGCAATGGAAAAGGAGGGTTGCGACGGTTCCTGGGTTATGGGTATACCTAGTATATCCCCTGATCCTCCAAGTCAAAATTCAAGCTATCCGGCTTGGTGATCCATGTTTCAAGAAACGGCCAAGCAACTTTCCCGCGCTCCACATCTTTGGGAAGGCTGTTGAGGGATCGCAAGCCTGGGGAGGAGATCAGGGTTTAGGAATTAAGGACCAGGATTTAGGACTAAGAGCCCACAAATTACCAACATCAGCTTGAGGTACCCTATACCAGAATTCTAGAAGGATGCAAGGAACCTGGAACCACAGTGCTAGCAATTATTTAGGCTCCCATAGCAGGTTGAAGTTTTAGGATTTAGGGATTCGAATCAAGACCTGCGGCACCGCAGGTCTTTGCAGGATAAATGGAGACCCAAAAATCATCATCTCAGGGGTTTTTCTGACGAAGGCATGAAAAGCCTAGTAGGGTTTCGGGTTTAAGGCAGACCCTGTTTCTGGTTCGCCCAGGGTTCAGGCTTTAGGGTTTAAGGCCTGGGCGATTCTATGGGCGTTGATTGGACATTAAATGTGGACGCCGCGGGAGCTCAAGTCTCTAGCGTTACGCTTAGAGACCTTGGAGTAAGCCAAATTGGACATTGCATGATACCCGGAAAGTGTAGTGACCCCAAGCTACAACCCAATAGGGGAATTCCCACAATGACCGCCCTAGATAGAAGTGCCCCTCAACCTCGCCACCTCCATCATGCAGCTTAACGGCTTAACGGGGTAGTGGCCACAAACCAAGGGGCTCTATAGAGGCATCCAGGCATGTTTAAATTTGGGAGCTCCCCTATGGCGGTTGCCTTGACGTGCCTCTAGAGCACTAAGCCAATGAATTGGGGGCGAGCTAGCTTTCCTCCCCTGAGTTCTGGTCTGAAGGGTCGGCCAGCAGCCCGTCGGAAGGGGGGCATACTCTGGGCCCGAGCTCTAAGCATTTAACCGACCGGCCTGACCTCGGCCCAGGACCAACAAATGGATTCCCCACTAAGCCGTGGTCTTTTGGCTGGATAACATGCGGTTGCTTCGTGGACTCCTATCTTTAAGGTTCCTACGGTTTGGGAGGTTTGGCCCCTCAGGGTATGGTCCTAGAACCCCAAGCCTCTGGGAACGATCAGCCCAGAACCTGAAATGCGGCAGTTTGGGGGGTCTGTTTTCTACATGATCATACGATGATTCTGTTAACGCCAGACCCCAGAATCAAGACTTTCTAGGGTCTTAACTTGGGGTTAGGGTTAGCAAAACCCTGTTCCTACATCAACCACCATTTGGGGGCAGGCCCGGTGAGGTCACCAAAACTTGCGCTGGCCTGCATGCACGTCTATGACCGGAGGAGCTTGTATGCCTGAGACGGGCAGTGATTGGGAGCTTTGATGGGGACCTCCGCTTGCAATTCAGCCATGTGAGCTATAGTCTAAACTCCTAGTATCCCCCTTAATAACCCCTTATAGTAGTCCCCTATGTAATCCACTATTATATACCCCTCTTTAAGGAGTTCAGATTACAGTTCATGTAAAAAGTCACTCCATGGTCCAGGTCCAAGGACTTGGGTTCGCGGTCTCGGGCTCGAATTTTGAAGTTTTCAGTGCATGACACGCGGGCATGCAGAAATCAGCCGGCATACCGTCAACTGTATAGAGCTTAAGGGTCGAGTTCTTCATTTTTCCGATAACCGTCCAACAGTCACTATCTCTCTGAATCTCATTCTTGTAGCAGGACTCTGAACTTCCAGGTATACAGGGCAGCCACATAACAAAGATAGCTACAATATTGACTGCTCTGGTTGTGCCCAAGGTCTGTTGAAACTGGCTCAATCCGGTATGTGGTTCCTGCAGTTAATTGATTTATGACCCACTTACCTAATGGGCAGGCCCGAGTTTACTGGTGAGTGAGAAAACTCTATTGCGAAGCCTGTGTCGAAATAAAGCGAAGCCACACCGAGCGCAAAAACAAAGTAGTTTCGTAAGAAGGCCAGTTGTATTTTTTTGGGAAGCCAGGATAGTTATGATTCTCAATAGGAGAAATAACTAAAGTTTGCACCCAGGCCAGGAAACAACCAAACCCCCGCCATTCAAACCCCCTGCTACTGTGAGAAGATGGCCTCGACGACCAGTACCTACACCCTAAACCCTAAAACCTTCTACCATGAGCCCTACCACTATGGGCTATTAGATCCTAAAATTCCCTATTAGGACCCTATTCAAGGTAGATTAAGCTACCCTTAAGGTCCAATGGCCCATAGTGGTAAGCCATGTGGCTCAAATTAAGGATTTGTGTCTAAGGTTGAGGGGCAGCTAAGAGCTTATAACCACTGCTGTGCTCCGAAGTACTCCCTATTATTTCGAATCCCGATCAGTGCGGGGGTCCCCAATGTAAAGTTTTTTTCGAAAATTAATTCGATGTCGCAATAATTTTTTTGGCCGGAACAAAAACTAGGTAAAGTTCTGATAAAATTCATATCTAATTGATTTTGGAGAAATTTTCTATGATTTCAATTAGACTGTAATTGCTTTTACTAGGTTTGATTCAATGGGAGCCGAAGGATCCCTCTTCCTTTATTGATTTTAATAGGAGCCATAGGATCCCCCAGAGCCCCCAATTCGTTTTGAGGCCTTTGTTGTTACAGGGGCTCCCCTTTTTGTTTGGGGGGGAGGGGGCTCCCACACTAATCAGGATCCAACATTAAGCGCTATCAAGTCCCAAATGGAACATCTTTTGCCCCCGGCACACTACAGGAATATAAATGACGAACGACCAACATCATCTTGAGGTCTGTTTTGAGGTGGCCTCTTCTATAATTCTACAAAGTCTAGAATCATAACATTGGCAATAATCCCTGCGAGCCGCTCTATAAACACAGTTTCCGTCTTATGTTCTTTTCCATTTGGTTCTCCCTAAACCCGAAACAATAAAAATTCTCATTCCATAAGATTTTCTTTTCCATTGGACTTACCATCATTATCTTAAACCTCAGCCCTTAAACCCAAACTCTGACCCCTAAACCCCCTAAACCCTAAACCTGTACCATTATCCAGGCCCCTGTTTTATCATACGCATGATCTGCCCCTGTAGGAACCATCTGAAAGCTGAGCAACCTCTGCCCAGTGCCGCATTTTGAGGTCTGGGGGGAAATTCGTTTCGATGGCCTGGCGTGATGACAGGCCGCATGGTAGGGGTTCGAAGTGTAGGGGCTTAGGGTTTAGTGTTTAGGGTTTAGGTTTAGGGATCACATACTCGAATAATGAGTTTATAGGTCCCAAATACTATGATATGGATGGGTTTTGGGTGCCTGAAAATGCTAACACTTCTTAGGGCTAGAGAATGCTACAGGGCGTTGTCCTTTGGTCATGTACTTTGGTGGTCATGAAAGGTTTTGATGTGCGTATCTATGGGTTCAAGGACACTTGCAGGAAATGTGTAAAGAGCTCTTGGACCATGCAACGTGTGCAGCAAGTGTAGAGGACAAGGCCTTCTTGATACAGCCACTGGGAGAGGGGCATGGTCAGCATGCTGCTCGAATAACAAGTACTTTTAGTTTCAGCACGCCTTCCTTGTGTCCGGAATCGAGGGTTGCTGCATGGGTTGAGGCAGCAGCACAAATCTTAGGCGTTCCGGCCGCTGGAGGGCAAGAAAAAAAGCTCTATAAATCCTCTAATGGAAGCCCGGTATAATATGGTAGTTTCCATTCGCTGTTCCATTATCCCAATAGTACCCCAACGAAACCCCAATATAACCCTGATATTACCCCAATGCTTCTGGGCAACCCAAACTCCAGAGCTCAGGTCCTTAAATGCCTTTCAGGATGCGCTTGAAGGGAGTTGGATCAGGGCTCTTGAGGATGCTAGTCATTTTTTTAATACTGTTTTGGGGATGAACTAGATATGTAGATCAGATGAGGAGCATGCATTTGAAATTGGGGTGGGCCATGATCTCTAACCCGAAGCCCGAAAAACCTCAAGCGTTGAAAACCAAGTCCCCACGTCCCGCCACACCTCGACACCTCCTGTTATCTTTCATGCTACTTGGGGCTTATGCAGGGATTGTCGGGATACTCCACCGGGATAATCCACCGGGTTCGGCGGGTGTTTTTGAGAACTTTTGGCTTTCACTGTATCATTCCCTTTTTGAGAACTTTAGGCTTTCACTGTATCATTCCCTGAAACCTATGCTTGGTATTGAGGCGCCCTTCCGGTCCTGGAAAGCCTCAGCATCAAGTATGAATTCTGAAGTCTAACCCCTAGCCAACCTCCCGAAAGGTTACAGCTATTAGGTTTGAGGTTCTAGAATTGATTTCAGGCCCGGAGGGCTTCACTATCAACCTCCCTGCCCTAAACCTTAGCTTCGGAACCCTGAGTTATGATTCCGATCTCTCTCTTGAGCCTCGAAGGTTTCATCATCAATCTCTATGCTTGTGTAGTCGCGGATGGACTGGAGGATCGACATGATCTCCTTTGGGTCAACAGCCAGTGGGGCGAACATAAAGGCTTAGGGTTTAGGGTTGTGTGTGACCTTAAACCCTAAACCCTAAACCCACAGTAAACCCTAAACCCTAAACCCGCCCTAAACCCTAAACCCTAAACCCACCCTAAACCCTAAACCCTAAACCACCCTAAACCCTAAACCCGAAACCATATGGGTCCCTCCTTGTGGATCCAATCGCAGCAAGCACCCCGCTATTCTTGAGGTACATAAGGCGGGAAGTCCTACTACGGATCATGACGCTGGCGATGACGATGCCGATGACGAGTCTGATGATGATAACTGTGAGGAGCGTAAGTGTCAAGTGCCAGACTTAAAGCACTACCTAAGGTAGACCCATGATTCATAAACCCACTCCTTTAAAGGGCCTGAATATTGTTTAAAGGGCCTGAATATTGGGATCCCCATTATCCCTATTAAGGGGAGGGGGGTTATCAATCAGGTGTCTGGGTTAGTCCAAAGTCAATTTCATTGCTGATTTTTTGGTCCATTTGGTTCTCACCAAGTCCGAAGTGATGTAGTAATTTCAAATTTGTTCCTTATCGTTTCCATTTAACATTTCATTGATGGGGTGAAACTTCTTTGAATACTGAATGATCCCTATACAAGCCCTGTCAAGGAACCTATCATATAGTTCTGTGTAAAACTCTAAACCCAAAGCCCCTAAACCCTAAACTACCCCTAAACCCCAAACCCTAAACTACCCCTAAACCCTAAACCCTGAACTACCCCTAAACCCTAAACTACACATAAACCCCAAACCCTAAACTACCCATAAACCCTCAACCAACCCTAAACCCTAAACCCTAAACTACCCATAAACCCTATACCCTAAGCCTACCCCTCAACCGTTTCGCGCCCTGCTTTTCGAGGCAAGGCTCAGTTTCTACGCCGATGTAAGTCTCTGTTAGCCGCGTCTCGCCAAACGTGCCCATCCTCAGTTCAAGGTTTTATAGGGTTTAGGGCTTAG
>CAJNIZ010037825.1:36490-46548 GCA_905231905.1 Symbiodinium pilosum
GGGCTTAGGGTTTAGGGTTTAAGGTGTTTGGGGTTTAGGGCTTAGGGTTGAAGGTTTAGGGTTTAGGGCTTAGGGTTTAGGGCTTAGGGTTTGGGGTTTAGGGCTTAGGTTATGTTGGGTTTAGGGTTTAGGGTTTAGGTTTATTGTAGACCCATGATTAATAAACCCCCTCCTTGTAAGGGCCTGATAGGGGTTGGTACTATAGGGGTTGTTGGTAGTATAGGGGAAATATAGGGATTATATAAGGATAATGGAAAAGAGATGGAAACTACTCTAGAGTCTAGGGCTTAGGGTTTAGGGTTTAAGGTTTATAGGGTTTAGGGCTTGGAGTTTCAGGTTTAGGCCTTAGGGTTTAGGGCTTGGAATTTAGGGCTTAGGGATAAGCGTTTAGGATTTAGGGTTCCGGGCTGCACATTCAGAATTTGGGCTCTTGGCCTTAGGATTTAGGTTTAGGGGCTCGTGGCTTGGGATCTAGGGCTTGAAGACAAGGGGTGCAGGATTCAGAAGGGGTCTGGGACATGTCGCGTAGTGCACAAGAATCATCATTCAAAGGACCCGCAGAAGTTGTTGAGTGAACCATGACACAAGGCTACAAGTACTAAGTATAAGGAAATCTAAGGACCATGTAGCCAAAATCCTCAACTCTAAACCCTAGAGATCTGTAGGTAATCTAAGGATTGTGCAAGGTTACTCTTTCCAGCACACTGCATTCCCAAACCAAAGCCATCACACGTGTATCCTAGAATCGGAATCCTGGAGTGCTACAGCTATTTGCGCTTAGAAAAGCCCCTGGGAAAGAACCCGGACTCGAAAGGATTCATCGAGCTCTTCGGAGCCTAGGGGCAAGTCGACGAGCTGATCTGGCAGGCTGTCTTTGGCTGCTATAAGCTTCTGCTGGAGGTCCTGCGCTTGGTTTCGTGTACATATAGGCTCCACAGAGGTACCACATCTTTTGGCGTAAGTGGGTATGTGAACGGGGCGTTTCGGGGTTCGGACTCGATTCCAGGTTTCTGGCTGCGAGTGTTGAACTACGCCCCACAGCTTAAAGAAGGATATTTAGCAATTCTGATGGGGTCCTGCTTCAGCTCTAAGTTTTATGTTGGATTTAAGAGTTGATATGCTTACAACTTCGTATTGTAGAGTTCAGGCTGCGGGGTTAGGGTCGTGGGGTCTGGGACCTGCGGTTTCGGAGGTTGGCGTTTACTTACTGGTTCTCAGTAGGAAATATGTGAATACATCATATGAATTATACAGGGGTTCTTATTCCGTAATATTCCGTTATTCCCTACTACAAACCCGTAAGTTTAGGGTTTTGGGGGTTGAGGCTTAAGCTTCCGGCTCCGCTAAAACCTCCTTCGGCCTTCTTACTTTTGTTCTGCCAACTGTTGCTTCTAAGTCTAAATACAGGCCTATGGACATGTCAGGGCCACACAGGGCTTCATCAGAAACATCAGTTATGCATGCTATGGGATTTGCGCGCCTTGAACAACTGCCACCCTACGAGGCGTACAGAGGGGAGCAATCTTGCCAAGAACTGGCTTGGATATGTGGACCGATTTCTGCACCGTGACAGTAGTAAAGATCTTAGCTCCAGAAAATTGGCGGGGACATGCTGCAATAATGGAGAAGAACGCCAAACCACAATCGACGTGAGGGAGACTGGAGACTGCAGGCGATATGAGAGGCCAAGCCAAGGAGGTCATTGGCTCTAACTGCTTTGACTAAATCTCATACATTATTAGTACTCTCATTATTACTATTACTCATGGTATTGTTCTTACTATTATTGCTAGTATTGAATCCTGCGCAACTTGACACCCAAGTACGCCATCCCATCCTCAACCCTCAGCTCCTAATGTGCTGGGGTCACGAAATCCCGAGCACGAAGTGCTTACAACTGGAAATTCCAATAGCTTATCTTTGGTTAGCTGTGAATGAAGGAATGGAAAAGGAAATGGAAACCACTATAACGGGTTATATAGGGACTGCCATTCCTCCATTCCTAGCTAACCAAAGGCCAGATAGTGCAGATCATGCAATCAAAGCCATGTACCTTCATTCGTAGGCCATGTTCTAAACCCTAAACCCGAAAACCTTCTGGTGGTAGGTCTGGAGAATCAGGGCACAGCTGCTTGCGGAGATAGCTTGAGGCCAGCCGAGTATCAGAAACACCTACAAGAATATGAGAGGACCCTAATATAATCCTTATTATCCCTTATAGTCACCATTACCTCCAATGTAGTTCCTTTTTGGGTTTGGTATGGTTTTTGGGTTAGGACTCTTATTAGGACTACCAAAAAGGTACTACATTGGAGGTCTAGGTACAAAATAAACCCACACTCCATGATCCACATGATCCCCGAAAGAGGTGCGCAATTGATTCTTGATACCACCACGAATACCATGTACAATGAACGAAGGTCCCTTGAGGAAAAAATCCGTTACAACCAGCTTTAATCATGCAATCGATCCCCTTTCGATAAAATGTGGTTTCTCAAACCCCAAAACCCTGCGAACCTAAACCCTACCCCCCCAAACCCTAAACCCTACACCCTGACACCCCAAAAAACTGTTCCGCTAGCATCCCAAAATCTTGAGAAGGTCTCAGATCCCCTTCAAAACCCTGAAATCTACCCCTGTAAACCCCGAACCCTAAACCCAAAGTCCTAAACTCCAAAGAGTAAAGTTCTAGTCCCCCTGAGGTAGATAGAATATATGGCTTTGGGTATAGTAGAATAAGATCCCCATATACCCCATATTCTATCTACTTAAGGGGGACTATAACCCTTACATAATGCCTTTGGGTATAGTAGAATAAGGGCCACATATACCCCGTATCTTATCTACTTAAGGGGGACTATGACCCTCAAAGCACTTTTGCAACTCAACAGTTTCCTTTGGCAGGTCTTCCTTGTACCTGGGCAGCGGGGCTTCGGAAAGTGCCCTAGGGATCCAAATAGCTAGGATTTAGGGTTTAGGATCCAAATATCTAGGGTCTAGGGTTTAGGATCCAAATAGCTTGATAAGTGGACTGTGTATGGACTCTATTTGGGCCCGCACTCGGTATCATGATAGACGTGGATCCCCAGGGTGGGGGGTTGATGCTGGGCTTGGGGTCTTTTGGGGTTTGAGGGTTTAAGCCCTAAACCCTGAAGCCTGTTGAGGGTGTGGGGGTTCAGAGTTGAAACCAGGATGCCCAGGTCTCTAGCTCTTAGGATTGAAACCTTTCTGTTTTACATGGGGTATAAGGTGCTTTATGGCACGCGCTCCCTGCCTGTGCACAACAACTCCTGCCATGGCTTAGGGCCTAGCCCTCCTGAATTTATGTCCTCATTTTTTTTCCCGGTGGGTTTAGGGTTTAGGCACATGGTCTTCATGAGTTTCCCTGGGGTCGCCATCATAGCCTCAAGCTGAGACGCCCAAAGCCCAATTACTAAGACCACCGTGAAATATCTCTTCAGCTCAAGGTTCAGGATTATCTTCCGAGTCTCATGTGTATACCTATATCTTGTTACATAGGGTTTAGAGTTTCGGGGTTTAGGTTTTAGGGGCTTAGGGTTATCATCATATGGATATGTTCTGTACTGACTCTTACCCGCGGTAAAGGACACTATTGATATCTCTATGAACTTTAAGTATCGATGCTGAGTCAACTGGCCCCTTAACACTTCTGACCAAATTGCCGTATCCCTTCATCCCATCCCCATCCCATGAGTCCCACCTACCTGTACCCCCCTAAAGTTTGTAGAGCTATGACCTTGCTGATAGAACCCCTTTTTGGCCAGGGTCCCTCTTTAAGGAAATGTATTTGCAACGGGCGCTTCTTTACAAGGACCTTCAGAACCACCCCCAAATGAGCTGTAGTCTAAACTCCCATAATCCCCCTGGATAACCCCTATAATGTCTATAATGCTACACTATATAGTTCCCTATATAGTCCCCTATATAGCCCCCCTTAAGGAGTGTAGACAATAGCCCAAATGATCCTCATTTTGGCCCGGCGACTTCGGATCGATGCTGTCCAACGGATCCTCCGGCTTAGCTTTGGCTTTCGACAGGTCTTCGGGTTTCGGAATCAAGGTTGAAGGCTTATGGGGTTTAGGGTTTAGGGTTTAGGGTTTAAGGTTTAGGGTTTAGGGTTCAGGGTTTAAGGTTTAGGGTTTAGGGTTTAGGGTTGAAAGGCGTAATGACTCTTGTCCCTTTCAGGAACCTTGTTGGGCCTGCATACTGGGTCCGGAAAGGTATCCTATAACCTATGCAGCCTATACCCTGTACATCCCTGTGCTCCCCCGACATGATAGCTATAAGAACCCCTACAGGTCTTCTATGCTGGGCGGGTATGAAAGGCTTCCATCATGTGGATTCTAACTTGTGTGGGCCACGTGGGATCCTAAAACCCTGAACCCTAAACCCTGAACTTTAAAACCCTAAACCCTAAAACCCTAAACCCTAAACCGGCAATCAAGGGCTCTTTGGAGGGACTAGAAGGAAGCCCTCATCCAAGCACCTTGTAGAACTTCCCTTAAATAGTAGGCTAGGGTTTAGGGTTTACGGCACCTTGTAAAACTTAGCCCATAAATCGTCCTAAATGCCCTTATTACAGATTAAGCTCCCTAAGCTACGTGGGTCCACGATAAGGGTCCCGCCTAAAGCCCCCAGATACTATCTGAGCTCTCCACTGAAGATCGTAATGCCATGAAGCTTAGGGTCTGGGACTCAAGCTCCCCGACTGTTAAATGCCTTGCAGCCCCCCACTTCCATAAGCGCAGAGTCCTGGGCGCATTTGAAAGTATGCTTACATACTGCAACCTCTTACCAAAAGCCATAACAAACCAAGACAGGAACCAGGGTAGACCCCACCAAAAGTCATAACAAACCAAGACAGGAACCAGAGTGGACCCCCAGATCCTCAAGCCCCCCGTCCTTGTTCACTACCTGCTTCAGGATGCGAACGTAGTTATCGACATGCTGAAGTCGGACGTCAGCACAGGCCGCAGAGCCCATGAAGTTCTCTGGACCTTAGGGGTAAGGGTTAGGGTCTAGGGTTTAGGGTTTAGGGTTAGGTTTAGGGTTAGGGTTTAGGGTTTAGGGGTAAGGGTTAAGTATGATACTAAGATTCCTGCATGACCCTAACAGACAGTGAGACCCTACTTCCAACGGTTTAAGGCACTAAGAAATTTGCAGGATAGAGGATATCCAACATGAACTGTAGCAACTGATGGAGGAAGGAAATTGAAGATGAAAGCTACTACATTGGCAGCTAAGGGTAGAAGGCGTAGGATGTATTTTGCGCTGCGTGTTGCTTAGAGTTAGGGATTCTGGGGCATAAGGGTTGTGAGCATCACTGTGCTAGCAGGGTAGGGTCATGTAAGGCATTCCAGGAAGTTGCAGGGACCTAATGTAGACCCATGATTAATAAACCCCCTCCCCTTAATAGGGATTATAGCAAGGATCCTAATATTCAGGCCCTTAAAAGGAGGGGGTGTATTAATCATGGGTCTACATTATAGAGCTTGAAGCCTAATTCTGGCAATTTCTTCAAGGTTTACACGTTCCCTTAGGATGTGTTGGAATTCTTGAGTTGGCGGAGGAGGAGCGCAACTGGTTAGGTGCTGGCCTGTGAGTTGTACTTAGCGTGGCCGTAGGCTTTGAATTTCGGAAGTTTCGAACAATTGGGAGCGCTCACCCCTTTCTGGTTAGCCAGGCTGACGTCCTAGCCATTACATGGTCATCCCACGTCGACTACCCGCACATGTGGCCATGACCCATCATTGGATCTTGTAGAGCAATGTAGAGGCCGGAATAGTGGAAACTTGTCCCTGAATGATCCTCAGCTCTTGTGATTCTATCTCAGCCCCTGCATAATTATTCACGCCCTGCATCACCGAAGCAAGCAGTCCTGCGTTATTAGCCAGACTCCTGCACCGGTTGTCCAAAATCGTAGTCGGCTGGCCTTCCCTGAACATGCCTATTTATTTTGCCCCCGAAAACTGTTCCTGAGCGCGTTGTGACTATCCTGGTCTTGCAAGGGTCTTTTCTAAGAACAGGACCTTGCAAGCCTCAAGACTTCATATACATTGGCCCAAATCTATCAGGCCAGTGCTCCAAACTTCTGAACCCTAAACCCTAAACGGGTGAAGTGTAGCTCACACCTTGGGGCCCCACTCTCGGCCAGCACTGACCGCATATAGTCTGCTAGCAACATTTCGCCTGCACAAATTTGCATGAATTAGGGGGAGGGGGGGGGGCGGGGCTGTTCTACAGGTCCTTGTGAAGAAGGGACCATTGGCAATACACTGCGTTAAAGGGGGGTCCTAAGCAAAGAGGGACGCCGACAATATGGCAATTTTGGGGATAGGTATTCTGAACAACTACCATGTGTGTTTTCCCGGTTCTAAGCTGTCTCGGACAGTTCGAGGGATGGGATGGATGCTGCCCGGGCAATAGTTTTGCGACCGCCCCGCCCATGGAGACTTGGTAGCACATACTTGACAAAAGCAACGTACGGAATCTGTGAGCAGTTGTCTTGCGTCCAACGCTTTAAATGATTCCTTTCGGGCTGTGCACGCGCCTCAGCACTGTTCTTTCTGGGACTTCACGCTACGCTTGCAGACTGATAATGTTGATTCGCGATTAGCGCCCGGGCGCTTAAACAAGTAGTGAAGTTTTCCAGAGGGCTACTGAATACTTCTAGGCTTGTTTGGGGTCCAATGAGGTAAAGTTCCCGGAGTCTGAAGTCTTCAAAAAATCTAGAGGAGATGTTTCGTGACATCTACATTTGCTTTGACTCAAAAGCTTATGAGAGACTCTGAGTCTCAGAACTTGCCTGAAGACATACCTCTACCATGATCGCTCCGATCGGGTCTTTCACTCATGTGAGCCATAGTCTAAAAAAACTCCTAGTATCCCCCTTAATATCCCCTATAGTAGTCCCCTATATAACCCCCTATATAACCCCCTTTAAGGAGTTTAGACTATAGCTCATGTGAATAGGAACTGTCATCCCAGGCCATATGTCCAACTCCTCGAGCCCTACACCTTGACTTCTCTGTATCACTTAGCACATACCCCGAACTCATGAGCTCCCGCGAACAGGGGGGACCTCCCCCCCAAGTCCTAAACCCTAAACCCTAAATAGTAGTTTCCATTTCATTGTGCTATTATCCCAAAATACTCCCAATATAACCTATTACCCCCAACCCCCAAATCTTGTCTTGCCTGACTTCTCATATTATTTTCCATTATCCCAATATAACACCAATACAACCTATTACCCAGAACCCCAAATCCTGCCTGACTTCTCGGTTTCCTAAACCCTAAACCCTAAACCCTATAAACCCCCAAATCTTGCCTGACTTCTCAGTTCCCTAAACCCTAAACCCCTAAACCCTAAACACCTATAAACCCTGAACCCTTAAACCCCTAAACCCTAAACTCCTATAAACCCTAAACCCCTAAACCCCTAAACGCCGTTCTTAAAACTACCTTTGATTGGGATAGGCTGGTTACAAAAATCCCCAAATTCAATATGCCCATGGACTTAGCAAAGCTTACATCCTTGCATGCCGCCTTGCAAATCGCAGTGCCAGATTGTAGTGAAGCTGGGAGGTTTCAATCCGCCATTCAAGATTGCGATGTTGAAGCTGCATATGGGGTGTTCGTTCAAGAGTTTGAGGGGCAGGTCAGTAGGATTCACGATCAAGTTGTAGGGTCCCCAGTTCCCAAGAAATTTTTAGGCAAACTGAACATCAAAATTTGCATGACCATGCCTTTTGCCACTACCATTCAAACATGTCAGGGCTTCATCACTGATAGAAAAGCAGTGAACGCGCGTCTCACTGCTGTGGCCCGCTTGCGCCAATTGCAGTTTCTTGTCAGCCGAGACATTAATCACGATGAGTGTCGCAACCTTTGGTTTAAGCTTGTAAACAACAAGTGTTTCCCGGGTGGGTTCCCAAAATGGTTACTTGATAGTGGGTTGTGTGATGCCGTGCCCGCAAGTGTTCCTGGCCAGCAATGGCTTGAAAATGTTGTGCAAGGCGTGAATACAGAAGTACAGCACTGGCAAGCTACCATTGCGCGAGAACAGCGTCACATGGCCCAACAGCGTTTTGCGTCAGATTGGAAGCACGGTGGTGCCTTGCATGCCAGTTGTGTTAAACACTTGTCCCCCCCAAGCGTTGATTCTTTGTTGCGCGATTCCCGCGTGTCCGTGAAACCCTTGCGCGTTGTGAAAGGCAAGCCTGCCGCATTCCGCGTGGATGACCCTTCCCATGTACAACCGGGTGTCTCTTGGGCTTTTGGAAAAATTTATGCCGTAGTTAATAGGGTTGAGGGTGATGTGGTTTATCTAGACCGCCCCATGTGCACGCAAATGTTCAAAAAGTCCGTTGTGCAACAAACACCTTGCACAGACCCTAATTTTTTGTACCAACAGTTCCGCAACTACTGGGATGGTTTTTGGAATGTTAACAAGGCGGTTGATTGGGACGAAGTAGCCAAAATCGCGGAGTCGATGCCCATCATCCAGCCTTTTGACCCTACCGTTTGGCCTGAAGACGTAACAAAGGCCATTAAGAAACTTGAAGCTCATAAGGCTCGGGGTCTAGACGGGTGGAGTAATTCAGAGCTCAAAAGTCTTTCTCCTCATCAGGTTTCCATGTTGGCGGATTTGTTCAACACCGTTTTGGCCACCGGCCAGTGGCCCTCGCATCTCTCATCCGCCTTTGTTTCCCTGTTTGCAAAGGTCCCGCAGCCAAAAGGACCCAAAGATGCAAGGCCTATTACGGTTTTACCTTCACTGTATAGATAGATTATTTGGTAAGATTATGACTGAAAAGATCTTTGCAAATTGGGAGGGTGTTCTCCCCGACACACTTTTCGGAAGCGTACCCGGTAAGTGTTCTATGGATGCAGCTTGGGAACTAGCTTCGGCCATTGAAGAGTCATTAGCTGGGGGTGAAGATGTTTTTGGGGTCTCTTTGGACCTTTCAAAAGCTTACAATACCCTAAATCGAGACGTCGTAAGTTTTTTGGCTGCTCGGGCCGGTTGGCCCGAATCCCTGATCCGCGCGTTCCGAGGTTACATGGATAATTTTGATAGGTATTTCAAAATTCATGGGGGTTTTTATGGGCCTGTTAAGAGTAAGGTTGGCGTTGCAGAGGGCTGTCCGCTAGCGGTGCCGGCTATGATTCTTGTAACGCGGGCCGTTACAAATTTTGTGGCCGAGCCGCACGCCAGCATGGTGTCATATGTTGACAATTGGTCCTTGCAAGCAAAAACATCTGGGGAGATAAGTGATGCACTTGGAAAAGTTACGCATGCTACGGAGATTCTGCATTTGATCCTTAATCCGGACAAATCGCGCGCGTATGCAACTACAACAAAAAGTCGGAAATCCTTGAAATCCCTCCTTTGCCAAGGACGCCCTCTGAATGTTGTGTTGAAAGTTGATGATTTGGGAGTGGATTTTAATGCCGGCAGGCAAAATATTGCAGCATCCGTTCTATCTAGATTTGACGACAGCTTGCCCAAACTGCTTCGGTTGCGTGGCATGCCTTGGTCCGCGCATCGCAAATCAGAGGTTCTTTTGCGGACTGTCCATCCCGGAGTCAGTTTTGGTTGCGAACTTGCGTCCGTAAGTTGGACCACTTTCAACACTCTGCGCCGCAAATACTCATCCTCTGTGTGGGGAAAGCACAACCAGCGCAACCACTTCATGTCCCCTCTCCTTGCTGGCAGTGTGGTCTTCGAACCATTCCTTCTTATATTGCAACGAAGAATTGCTGCGCTGCAGAGAGCATTTGCCAAAACTCCAGACTTGGTACGGTCCAGGTGGAATATGGTTTTAGGCTCTGCAGTGAGTACTTCCGGTCCCTTTACTTATCTGATTGACCAACTACGGTTGTTAGGTTGGAACCCCATGCCGAATTTGCACGTCGCGCGAGGTACTTGCCCTGTCATCAGCCTGGTGGAGTTTCCCAACGAACATCTCGATAAAGCAATTTTGCAAGCGTGGTGGAGTAAAGTCCATTCCAAAATTTGTAGCCAAGCAGGG
>CAJNIZ010037825.1:46648-66485 GCA_905231905.1 Symbiodinium pilosum
ATAGCTGGAAGACAGGGATATTCATGCTCAGTTCTTTTAATTTGTAATTCATTCACATGGTAATCATCCATGCGTCGCTCTCGCTTGGATTGTCTGATGACCGCTTGCATAAACCCCTAAACACCTAAACCCTATAAACCCTAAGTCTTGCCTGACTTCTCAGTTCCTAATCCTAAACCCTAAATAGTAGTTTCCATTTTATTTTCCATTATCCCAAAATAATCCTAATATAGCCCCACACCCCAACTCTTGCCTGACTTCTCAGTTCCCTAAACCCTAAACCCTAGACCCTAAACTCCTATAAACCCTAAACCCTAAATCCCTAAACCCCTGCAAACCCTAAGTCTTGCCTGACTTCTCAGTTCCTAGACTGCTGCCCGACTTGAGGATGAAAGCGATCGCCATCTCCACCTGTCGTGGCGGCCAGCGAGGAGCGCTTGAGGGTCGGTCCACTGAGCATCTATGCCCAAGGGTTTAGGGTTAAGGGATTTGGGTTTAGGGTTTAGGGATTAGGGTTTAGGGATTAGGGTTTAGGGTTTAGGGTTTAGGTTGCCTCTTTTCCACCCGTCCAAGCCCCAGGGTTTAGGGTGTGGGGATTTGGGTTTTAGGCCCCTGAAAAAAAGTTGCGAAGCTTTCAGTGGCTCTAACTTCGGGAGCCGTTTCCCGTGAATTCCTCGTTGGAGTGAAGACTACACGGGGAGGGTACGCTCGTCGGGCCCTTAGCCTGCAGCAGGCGAACTGCCTCAAGGTAATACAAGGGCCGAAGGAATTGGAACCAAGGGAGAATCAAATAGAAAAGAAAATAGAAGCTGGGATTACATAGTTCTTGCGTAAAGGAGCGTAGTGGCCTGATTCACTCCCTGACTATGCTAAGGTCTATTTTAAGCACCCTATACCATACTTGTACAAGAAATCTAGACCCAGAATCTTACTTGTTCTTCTGATGGAATAAGGGAATCTAATCCCTATATATATAAATATACACATACATATCCTATAGAATCTCTTCGAATATTCCATACTAAGTCCCAGATTGTTTAGGCCTCTGCATTATGCTTAGCGACTGGTCGGAGGCTAGCCCTCTCGCGGTTTAGGGTTTAAGCCTTAGATTTAGGGCTGAGAGTTTTGTGCTTGGGTAGTTTCGACCTGGCAAGCCTCAACTAGAAAACAGGTTTAAGGACTGGAAGGGGTGAACTTCCTAGTGGCAGCACCTTGAGTGTAAATCTCCTTGACTTCTTGTGATCTTGAAGAAGACCCGACACCCTATGATCTGTAGTCTAAACTCCTAGTATCCCCCTAAGTATCCCCTATAGTAGTCCCGTATATAATCCCCTATATAAGCCCCCTTTAAGGAGTTTAGACTATGGCTCATATACTAGCCTTGTACCCTAAGCCGTGTGTGCCAGCAGCAAGAAGCCCTTAATCACCAGCCTCAACTTCGGGCAACAAGATGAAGCCCTAAACGTTCAACGGACATTCCATACTGCAGGAGAATCCACGCAGTACCTGTTTTGTCAGCTTGTGAAGATCAAAATGAGGACGCTCTGCCCGCCAAACACTGAAGTCCCGCCACCAAATCCAGACCCCCAAACCTAAACTCAAAAGCCTGACCCAGGAAACCCTGTATTCGAAAGCAAAAAAAGGAACCCTTTCCCCCTAAACCCAAGCATCCGTAGGCCCGTAACAATCGCACAAAACCCCGCGAACCTTCCATCACAGCTCAAGTGAGTCGGGTTTTTTGGGTGGTTGAACACTGTAAGGCTTTTACCTGCTATGGAATACTACAACAGAATGGAAAACAGAGTCTTAGTCTATCCCCAGTACTATAATAAAACCTAGAAGTAATTCCTAAGGAGGCTACAGCTTTGAGCACTGTAGTATCCCTAGGTTCAACTGGCCTTCTGCAAGCAGGTGTTGGCAATGGCCGGAGATGCGATCTCCATCTTCAGCCGGTCGATGGTGTCCGGGAGGAGATCTCGCTGTTTGATGACCTAAGTTTAGGGTTAGGGGTTTAGGGTTTAGGGTTCACAGAGCCCAATACCCCTTAAGTAAGGAATATAGCTTAAATCACATTAGTGCTCCCAATAGCATTTAGGGTATGTTCCTCAATTAAGGGATATTGGGCCCTCTGGGAACTTCCTAAGGTGTATCGAAGATTTCTATAGCTTTTCTCCCTTTGTTTTAGCAGGGGCGTCTGTGAAGTTTCCATAGGCCTCTACCTTAGTTTCTAGCAGCGTTTTATGCTTTCAGGTTTCTCATTTAATTTCGTGAAGCCTGGATGGCTTTTATAGGTTGTCCCTTAATTTTCTCAGGGTGTCTACCAAGCTTCTCTCTTGTTTTGCCCTTAGTCTTCTAGTCTGCCTGAAAGGTGTCTATACGCTTCTCTCTTAATTCTCTACGTTGTCTTCAGGGTATCTATAAGCCCGTCACAAGCTGACACTTGTTTTGGCAGGATTTTGCAACAGGGGGAACATGTTTGGAACTGGTGTGGAAGCAACAAGCTTGGCCAAATCCCGAATAGTTGAACTTTGGCTTATGGGGAGGAAGCTGATGGGTCCCAGGGCCAAGTAACCCCCAAGGATAGAAGGATAGACGACGCCCCCCTAAACCCGAAACCCTAAACCGCGTATCATCAACAGCCTTAGCTCTCAAACGGCAAGTCGTGTTTGAAGAGCCTCCAGAAGAACCAATATGAAACCCTTCATCAAGAACCACGCCCCAGCCCAGGTAAAAGTTGCCAGGTCAAGGCAAACCATCCAATTAAAACTAGATGTGAAGTATATCCTGGTATCTAGTTTTTGATATAAGAACCTTAAGACGCCTTATAATTCCTTGAAAACTTCCTAACGATCTTGACCCCCCCCACCCCCAGAGTTTAACTTCTCTTGCCCACTAAGGCTTGTTGGCAAGGACGTCAGGCCTCAGAAGTATGCCTACCTATCAAGGGAGGTTTCAATCATAGGGCGGCTTGCATGGAAAACACAGCTAAGCTTTGACCGCACACTCCATGAAGGCTGGAAGCTCTAGACCCACCCGAGGCCTATCTTCTTGCTTCAAGGCCTAGCCAGGAGCCCTAAACCTTAGGGTTTCGGGTTTAGGATTTAGAAATGTGTAGCCGCATAGCCTTATCGCCCTGAGCCTGACAGCATCTGTCGCAACTGTCTGCAACTTATGGGTACCAATGATACTATGAGACCTAGCTAAAAGAAGCTGATTCCGCTAAACCCATTTAGGCTCCAGCTATTTCACTTGCGTCGGTCATGGGCGAGGCGTCTTTGGGAAATATCTTGGAGCCTATATCGAAACAGCAAGGAAAACCATGTCCCCGTATCCAAGTAGTGTGAACCCTTCACCACAAAGCCTACATCCCTAACCCTAAACCCCACGCCCTGAACCCTAAACCCCAAGACATGAACGCTTTCCCACAAACCCTTAGCTCATGACCCAGCCCTGAACCCCAACCCCCGCAAACCCTGCACCCAAAACTCTAAATCCCAATCGCTAAACTGCAAAGCATAAACCCTAAACTCCAAAGCCTAAGCGCATAACCCTGAACCCCTAAGCCCCCGAAAGCCTACACCCAAAACTCTAAACTCCAATCCCTAAACCCTGAACGCCAAAGCCTAAGCCCTTGTTTCCTAAGTTCTATACAAACATTTGCCTTCAAGGCACAGATCGGAGCTCCCCACCAGCGGAGAAGGACTCGCCCAGCCACTGGAAGCCACGCATCTCAATGGTAACCTCTGGCCTCACGCTTATAGGGTTTAGGGGTTTGAGTTTTTGGAACCAAGTTCTCAGGATAGCCTCTATATCATCTTTAAAAGGACCCCTCAAATCCCTGCAGCATCCCCGTATGAGCGGCGAGCACAAGTATTCAGCAAATTTGATTGACGCAACACATCAGGGTGGTGCCCTATCGTTTTTCAGCCTCCTGTCGTTGGACTCCGCCTATCGCTCTTAGGTGACTCCCTATTGTTTCACGTGCCTATGCCGAAAGAGTAACACATGTTGACCAGAGACTAAACTACAAAAACAACAAGCTGGTGAGGCGCTCACATCTCCCCTGTTATCTCTGGGTTGACAAAATTCAGGGGTGGGGGTGGCAGTAGGGCATGGCAAAGAAAATGACAGCAGCTACGCTGTTTAGGGTCCAGTGTTTCGGTTTTAGGGTTTGGGCTCTACACCCTAAACCCTAAATCCTAAACCCGGAATCCTAAACCCCAAACCCAAACCTGAAACCCTAAATCCCTAAAACCTTCCTAAACCGCAAACCCTAAAACCCTAAAACCCTCAAGCCCTCAAACCCTCAAACCCTAAAACCCTAAGGGTAGAGGTTGACTGTTGCAGGGGGTCAGGATTGCGGGCTTGAGCGGCTTCTGGGGCTGAAGCACGAAAGCTTATTGTCATTTTTTTAAATTCTTATTATTGTTGTTACTCTTGTTATTATTCTTATTATTGTTGTTATTATTGTTATTACTAGTATCATTGATAAAATTCTTATTATTGTTCTTATTGTCATTATTGTTATTATTGTTATTGTTATTATTGTTATTATTATCGTTGTTGTTATTTACTATTGTTATTATTCTTCTTATTCTATTTTTGTTATTCTTATCCTTATCATGGTGTCTACCACAAACCTTGAACCTCAGAAAAAGCAAGGAGGGTTTAGCGGTCCATTTTGACTACCCAATACACCTAGGTGCCGTACTGCGTGTTACACTACGGCTCCCAAACTGGTCCACAATTTTGACACAACGGAATTGGCATCCTTTTTTGCTTGAACCTCGCCTTCAAGACCATGAATGGGCACCGCACCCCCTAGACCGCAGTGCTGTTAAGGAAGTTAAGCTAAAGACTATTATGTGGAAGCTATATTATTGTCTACGATGCATCCGGTAGTACGATAGTTCAGTTGAACTTCTGAAACCGCCAACCAGCAAATCTCAAGTTTGCACCCGACCACAAAGACCCTAGAATTGACTATCGAGCCCAACCCAACCTTAAACCCTCAACCTAAACCCGAAACCCCACCTTAACCCTGAACCCTAAACTTTAAACCCTAAACCCTGAAACCCTAAAAACCCTACCTTAGCCCCGGCCTGCTCATCTCTCTCCTGAGGTGGGACTCCACCTGCTTGAGGTCTAAATTCAACTTTCCGCCGACGCCTCAGCAGGAAGCTTCACTTACTGGGGGCTCGTTGAGAACATGTGAATACTGTTTCATATTAGATTATATATATATATATATTCAGAGAGGACTGTTGCGTGGGCCCCCAAAGGTCCCCCAAATAATACTAAATAGTTATGCTATATATATATTCTTCACAACAGTTCTCACTGTTTTTCTAACTTTACAACAATGATGCTAATATTGCTATCAGTCCAGTGACTAGCGATATATGCCAAACATTGCTGAGCAATCTGATTAGACTGAGTCTGTGAAAATTGAAAATTTCCAGACAATAATCTTGCATTTTCCAGACTCGGGGCCCACAAAACAGTCCCCTCCCTACATATTAGATTTTGGGACTTAGGGTTTGTAGGGAATCAGAGAACCTACTATACAGGGGTTGTTAAGGGGCTACATCAAGTTATATCCCCCCATTCCCTGCTAACAGCCAGTAAGTTTGGACCTTGTACATCCGTCCTGTTCTGGGCTCTGTCCCACACCTTCGTAGGTAATCTATAGGGCATATTCTAAACGCTCAAGCCTAAACCCTAAACCCTAAACCCTAAAACCCTAAACCCCTAAACCCCTAAACCCTAAACCCCTAAACCCTAAACCCTAAACATAGGACATAGGACATCTAACGTCTCCGTAGGGGCCGGGCCTCCGGGCAAAGGGTGAAGGGTTTGACGGTATGTGTTCCAGGTCCATGGATTCCAGAGTATGGGCCCTACATAGGAGTAGGGTTTAGGGTTTAGGGTGTGTGATTTTGGAGTCTTTGGTAAATCCCGGGTGTGGCTTGGGCAGTCCATCTCTAATGGGTTCCACCAGGGAGCAGGAAACCGTAGATCCTAAATCCCTAGCATCCGAGAGTCCCTATATACCCCCTACATGTAAGCCCCATGGTTTGGGCCTCAGCGGCCCTTATACGTTGCTGAAGCTGATCTGATGGAATTGCGCAAATGCGTCAGAGTCTCAGACAACACTTGGTACTTGGTTAGGTGCCCTGAAGAGGCTTAATAAAGGTTCAGGGTCTAGTGTAACGTCTTGATAGCAGCGGACACCTGTACTTTAGAGTATAGCTTCTTTCCTTTGCTTTGGGAACTTCACGCTGAAGCCCCACCAAAATGTCCGCACACACGGCACAAGGAATGATCCATAGCAGCCATACCCAGGGAACTTCTGAAAGTTGGAGACAAAACAAGAAAACACTTGAACCCCTTTCTTCTGAGCTTGCCAGGAGTCCCCAGGTGGCACATCGGCTCGTCAGGAAGCGCATAAGGTCATGCTTGCTGTACTTGACAACCTTGGCGGCGCTACCAGTAAGGAGCACCCCCCCCCCAAAGGTACCCCCCGCCCCCCACCCCCCCAGATTTAGAACCTTATTAGGCCTTACTAAGCCCTATATAGTCCTTGTTAGCTCCTTAAACCGTGGGGGGGTACCTTTGGGGGGAGTACTCTTGTAATCCTTTATTCGTATCTGGCGTGGGGCTCACGGGGAATTACCGCTACTCCTCTTGCCATCATCACTGCCGTCATCACGATCAGCACTGCTGCGGTAGCTGCGACAACATGACCATTTTCAAATTCGAGGTGCGTTTGTGTGTAGATGTGTGCGTTGGATAAGTACGTAAAATATGTCCATCCGTTTTTTGAGCTTGTATGCTCACTAGATAGTAGTAGGGACTGGATGAAGAAATCCCTATAGTAGACCTGACATAACGCCGAACCATGTAGTAGTTTCTGTGTGTTTTTCTAATCCTTCATTCCCTACAAAGAGCCAGCAGGTATGGTACTCTTGAAAATCAGGAGCCCTTACAACCGGCAAGGCAGGAGTTTGTCTGTCAGCAAACTCTCGAAAGCAGTATGTAGCCGAACACCATGCCATATAGACCCTTGATATAGACCTCTGACCCATATTCCTTCCATGCCTCTTCATTTTCGGAAACTCGCGTGCGGATGAGGCTAGACACCCAATAAGAAACAACGGGACATGGATAACCGCGTCCACATCATGAACTCTAACAACAATAGCAACAAGGATAGTTTTGGTACTACACATCATCCCAGGGACAATGGTAACCATATTAGTAATAGGAATAGATATTGAAAGCAATACATCGCAGAGTATTCGAGGTTTGGGGACCCCTGCAGCTGGCGCTGGGCGTGGGTAAAGTATGCACCTACTATGCACCTGAAAGGTCCGGAACTTCAGGAATCACACTTGCAAATGCTGCAGCACTCCAACGTTGCATCTAAAACCTGAACAAGCCCCTAAACCCTGAACCCTAAGCCTTTTCAGAATCCTACATAAACTCCGCATAATCATGCCGGCCTCCAAGTCCCGTACATAGCCCCTAACGCGGGGGTTCTCAAGCGATCCCCAGCACAGAATCCTCATGTTCCTTGTATAAAATACTACACCCCAAAAGGAGGATATAATCTTACTCTATAATGGGTACCATAGTATCCCCCAAAAAATGCTACTCACGAGGGACCTGTAACCCCGTAGAGTCCCCAAAGGCCTCTCTATCTTGAGCAGCCCTCCACCATTAACAACGTTAGTTCCTGTTGTGCAATCAAGGGGCGTCATGCTGCGCCAGCAATCTGGACGAAACTTTTCTGGGTGGGTAGCCCAGTGTTCCTTCCAAGAAGTTTCAGCTAATTCCAGGGCTTTGGGCTTGGGCTTCCCGGCTTAGGACTTAGGACTAACTTAGGGTGTGGATCTAGCGTTTAGGGCTTATGCAGGGCTCAGGTGCAGGGCTCAGGGTGGATTCTAGTATACTGCTTGACAACATGGGATAACACTAGCCATTATCAGCTTCGGCTTTCAGGAATGCGCAGAGTTTTGTTTGGGGTATGTAGTCTACCATCGTAACCGTAAGCCGCTGTTGGGGAAAAACGGTTGAGGGTTGTATGAATTACAATGGAGGGATGAGGGTCTCGGATTTAAGGTTTACCTTCTAATTAGAACCTCGTCTGGGAATCAGACCCTTGAGAAGAGTGCTTCTTTCCCAGTACCTAGGAACTCCTTATAACTGTGGTGAGTAACATGTAATACATCCAGTTACGAAAGTCACAAGTTGCGATTCAGCCCAGACAAGTGATTACTAAGTCCCCTGAACCTTCAAGCAGGGGGGTAGTATGGGGGGGGGAGTGGTAGTGAACCTATACAAAACGCCTAAGAATATCATGGTCCTTCACAAGCTTGACGCAACTCCGTCGGGGGATATCCCAAAATTGAAGTTTCTCAAAACGAGGCCTGTAGGGACCTTCTGGATGAATAGCAGATTGCGAAGGATCCACGGTTGGTGGTGTCGGGCATTGGGCAATGCTCAGGGATTAGTTGCAGGTCCAGGTTAACTACAACCCAAATTGCCTTCTACTTGTAGGCCGGCCTCTGCCCCTAGTATTGTTTTAGATATTTCAAGTTCTAAGCACAGCTATATTTGGGTCTAGAATTACCGGGACCTCGAAATACGGAGCCCCCACACACAAGGTCCAGGTTGCAGGACTTTGTCGGGGTGGGTACAGGTAGGATTTCAAACAGAAGCTCGGCGCGTGATACCCAACCACAAAGTAGAAGATCCGGGTGGGGCTCCATGAGCGTACTGCTTTGGCTTCAAGAAAGTGGTTAGAGGCATGTGTTAATGCCATACTACATGGGGGTTATGAGAAGGCAGAGGGTTGAGCACCTACAGCGCGAAGGATCTAAACCCCAAACCCCTAAACCCTGTAACCCTATAACCCTATAGCCCTGTAGCCCTATGTAACCCTGTAAACCCCTAAACCCTGTAACCCTATCACCCTATAATCCTGTAACCCTATAAGCCCCTAAACCCCTAAACCTCCAAACCCCTAAACTCCATCCAAAAAAAAAAAGTCCGGTCCTGCAACAATCTGAACGAGTTGGTTGTGCTGGGCAACAAGCCAGTCGATCACGGCCAGGGCATACATACCGTCATCCTCCAGGCTTCTAGGGGTTCAGGGTTTAGGGACATATAGGGGTTATATGGGGGACTCATACAGTCGGGGTTATATGGGGGATATATGGGGGGATAATGGAAGAGAACATGGAAACTACTATTTAGGGTTTAGGGTTCAGGGTTTAGGGCTTAGGGATTATGGAAAGAAAATGGAAACTAGAGGGATTATAGGGGCTTTGTATGGGTTATATAGGGATAATGGAGAAGAAAATGGAAACTGCTATTTAGGCCTTAGGGATTGGGGCTTAGGGTTTAGGGCTATATAGGGATAATGGAGAAGAAAATGGAAACTACTATCTAGGGCTTAGGGATTAGGGATAAGGGTTTAGGGTTTAGGGATATATAGGGGTTATGTGGGGGACATATACAGTAGGGGTTATATAGGAGATATATGGGGGGGATAATGGAAAAGAAAACGGAAATTACTGCTTAGGGCTTAGCAGGCTCAAGCTTGTCTGGCTTCAGGTTGGGTGCGATCCCCACCCTATATATTAATATCATTTCCCCGATATTAGACTTGTAACGTACCCCTTGTACTGGTATTACATGCTGTTGCTAAAGGGTAGTGGCAACATCCAAGGTTTGGGGTTGAGGTTTTAGAGGGTAGTCTATGGATGGCGCTGCAGGGTTCCATGCTATGTCTCCTGATGCCTCTGAAGGCGTTCACTGAGTGCTGTACAAGGATGTTACAGGATCAAGCACGCACAATAAACTTAGGCCATGCAGCTTCAAATGAGCCATAGTCTCAACTCCTAGTATACCCCTTGATACCCCCACACAAAATCCTCACCTAATCCCCTATATAACCCCTCTGTAAGGAGCTTAGACTACAGCTAAAATGGTGCTTTATATCCCCTTTGCGGCAAAGGGGATATAAAGCACCATTTCAGCTATAGTCTAAGCTCCTTAAAGAACCCTTTGCCAACGGCAGGCAATGCTGCGCAGGGTAAACGCGCAAAACGAGGTGTCCCAGCAAATAAGTTGCTGCTTATCCAATGCGAATATGCTTTGCGCTCTACAAAAAATTTCTCTGATTGGGGAGCCCAATTGAAGGACCCACATTCTGAGTTACACTCAATTTTGGAAAATACAAACCAGTATTAAGTTCAGCCCGCACATACCAACCGCCCCCTGAAGCAAGATGTGGGTATCTAAACCCTTATACAGGGCAGTGCACTGCCTTTACCATTGTCTGGCTTCTCATGGGAATACCCCCTCAAACATTATAATCATGTACTCCTTTCTGGGTTCCTTGCAACCAGAAGCAAACAAAGTCTCTGTCAAGAATGACCCAGGGTTGGGTGGCCTGGAACTGACACAGATTCATTCAGCCCTAAGCTCTGAAGCCCCCACCCCAGGCTCCCAATCCGGGTTGCTGTTATGGAATTTAATTTAAGTCACCATAATTTGGGTGTAAAGTTAACCATCGGGGTTCCGTGTAATAGGAACTGAAATTAAGTTCCTTAACCCCAACCTCGTAATGTAAGGGCCTGACTACCTATATCAGGGTCAGGTCTGTTTGACTGCGGCTGCTTCCTCTGGGCTTAGGGTTTACACAAATCCCATGAGCCCCATGCTGTCCTTTGAATCTGGAATGCACCTGAGGATCGAGTCCTGTCAAGTCGGCAGTGCAGCGCTTGACTTGCTACTTGGAGGGTCATGGGGACTTAGTAAGTAGGTTAATAATTAGGATAACTGGGGTTGCTATATAGGTTATAGGGGTTATTAACCTACTTACTAAGTCCCCCTGACCCTGCAAATAGATGTTAGTAGAAATGAAAGAGTGGAAAATGGCATGGAAACTACTTTCGGGCTTGGGGTTCAGGGAATGAAACAAGGGAAGAGGTTTCAGGGCTTTGCCTGGAATAGGAAACAAATGAAAGAAAGGGAAGCTTCCACAGGGTTTTGGGTTAAGGGAAGGGACCAAAAATGGACACTAGTATTGGGGGGTTTTACTGGGGCTGCTACAGGAATCCACTCACCCACTCCCTACTGACGACAAGCGAGTTGCGGGGGGATAAGATCTGGCCTGGTGGCTCATAGTAAGGCGTTGCGCGTGTGACTGTTCAAAGCGCTCTCGGCTTGAACGTAGTAAGCCGATTCCCTCCCTGATGGTCAATACACCACCGCCTAAAATCTATCGCCCTACACTTTAACTATTATGAATCTTGTAGAATGATTACTGTTAGGCGAGTGGGAGTATTTATTGTGTCCCAAACCCTCGCAACCCAAAATTGGACCCCCTTCCCACAAAATTAGCCGACTACTGCATTGGGGAAATCCCTGGATTATTGGGATGTTCCACTGTCCCCTAATTTTGGGAAATCCACTGAACCCTAAACTCTCTATTCTCCCTATTATATAGCCCCTATATTATAACTCTTCTATATTCTCATATATATATATATGTGTGTATATATATGTATATATATACAACCCCTTTAAGGGTCCTGGGGCGGGGGAGGATAGAAAGGATCCCAACTGGCAAGCAAGATAAGCGGTCGCCCAGGGCTGAAACCGGCGAAGTGTGGCTTTGACCCCATTCACCCTTTAGGGTTTAGGAACCAGGGTATACGTAAACCCTGAACCTTAAGTTTTTGGGTTAAGGGTGTAGGAATCCAGATAACAGGTTTAGGATGCCCGGCGAAAGTGTAACACTGTTACAACCCTGGGTTTAGGGCTTAGGGAACTTTAAGACTACTTTCTCTTTGATCGAGGAGTTGGGGTGAGGCCATAGAGGCCTGAGAGATTGGACTTCAATTCAGGGCTAAGGAGCGTGGGGTTTGGAGTTTGAGCTTCTTTTGTTTCGAGCTTTAGGGGTTTGGGGTTTAGTTGAGGATCATTCCAGAAAGTGCCGTGGGCCAAGAGAGAATTTGAAAAGGGTCAGGTTTCAGTATGTATGCCAAGGAATAGGAAGGGAACCAAACTTGTTGCCTTTCTGGTTTCTAGTCGTAGCAAGGGCGTAGCTGGGATCATTTTCTGGATCGAAACAGCGTAGAAAAGCATTCAAGCTTATACTTATACGTCTTGTGGCAAGAGAGGTTCCCAGCAATGATATTCTTCACAGCCTTCCAGCTTTTTTTTGCCAATCTCCCAGGTCCCTCCCCCCCCTTGGGGGATTCAATTTCCAGGCGCAGGACATGAAAGTCATCATGTTGAGAAGAAAGCTCCCTGCTGCAACATACTTGCGTAATTAGGGTAGCCCCCGCTTCTAGTCCTGAATGATCAAACACGAATTATCTCGAATTCCCATGACAAGAGCACACGTGAAGGTCTGAAACTTACTCAGCAAATCTAGGGTGCAGATGTGGTTCTAAGATTTAGGGTTTAGGATTCTTACCCTATGTCTTCAGGACTTGCTGTTTCATGCTTGGAGCTGTGATTCCATCTTAGAGGCATGTAGATTTGGCATGGGCAGGCGGGGGAATTTCAAGTCTTTTGCAGCTCCCATTCGCTCTGAGAGCAAGAAAGATGGCTCCTCATCGAGCAATGCTACACGTCCTTTGCGCCCATGACGTTTGATACGCATGAGGGCCTAAACCTCAAACCCAATACGCAGGAGAGGTGTTCCACTATGACAATGTGGCATACCCTTGAAGCCACCCCAGGCTGACACCCGAAACTAAACAACTTGAATCAAAATTATGATATAGTAGGGTCCATTTTCTTTTCCATTATCCCCATATAACCCTATATATATAACCCTATAATTCCTATGTAACCCCTATATACCCCTAGAAGCATCAAAAGAGTCCTCCTCGGAGATTCTGTAGGAACGCATCTGCTCAGTAATCTGCAGACACCTGAGTGTATACGTGCATCCGGGATGTCAGATGTCACAGGAATGTGCGCCTCTAGTGCTCATGAACTTGCTGAAATCTGGTAAGAGCAGCTTGAAACATCGCCATACCTTCAGGTTCAAAGCTCTGCAGAAGCAGGAGCTGATTTTCAAAGCATTTGTTGAGGTCGTTCCATCGAAACTTTTTGAGTGCGGCAAATAACCTAGCATTTATTCTCTACAACATCTGCTAGATCTGCCGAAGTGACTCAAATGCCTGCCCAAATCGTTTGCTCTTGCACATGCTCCAGAAGTGATATGGTCCCCTTTAAGTAGATAGAATATGGCTGTGGGTGTACTATAATAAGATCCCCATATACCCATTATTCTATCTTCTTAAGGGTAACTATAACCCCAATATATACCCTATTATAGTAGTTTCCATTTTCTTTTCCATTATCCCTATATAACCCCTATATCCTCCCTTCAAGGGGACCTAGGGCTCTATCTACTTAAGGGGGACTATAAATTGTTTCCAAGCTTGTCGAGGACATGCTCCGACATCGCTGCAACTGACATCCTTCACTCATGGACGGCTACAAGCTTCTGTGCCGCCTTTGACTGGGTTGCTGTTAAGGAACTTAAATTAAGTTACTGGGGAAACCCTATTATTTACTATATATACCCATTATGGTAACTTAATTTAAGTTCCTTAACAGCAACCCAGTATTGAAAGCTAGCTTCGTAGCGAATTCATTGTGCCAGGTATGCAACTGTTGATGGAGGAAATCTTGCACCACCCTACCCTAAAGTCTTAGGAATTACAATACTTTAGGGCCCCTAGCTGGTGCAAGAGTTCATCCATCAACAGAATGAGTCAGGTAGCCCTGTTCAACTTTGAAAACGTTTCGAGTAGTCCTTTTGGTGAGCAACCGCTGTCAGAGCCCCTATAATCTAATTATAGCAGATCGGGGTCCATTTTGGGAGTTCCATTTTTTGGGAAAGCCCGTGTAGAGAGACAACAATAAGCAAAGAGTTCATCTGCACAAGCAGTAAGACAAGCTTCTTCGCAGAGTCTTAGTGATGGATCCGCTGTGCTTTGCTCACAGATGGATGTGCATGCGGAGTCCTAGCCTCAGCCTATTGCAAACCCGTAAAGACACCGAGCAAGCCCACTGCCTTCGAACAGGAGCTGAAACTTTGCATCCGGTGTCGTGACTCAAATCTATTTCTCCCAATGCCGACAACGCTGGACACTAAACCCATCGGTTCCGCGTCCAGTCACTCGAACTCGCAGTACGGCATCGCCAACCGCCAGGCACGCTCAAACTGCTTGAATGCCTCAAGTTTAGAGGCTTAGCGCAGGACCTTGCATAAACATAGGGGTCTGCTGCCAACCCTGCGCTTTCTCAAGCAATGGTACTCTAAGGGCAATAAGCTAAAGTTTGAGGTCTTGTGGCGCTGGGGACTTGAGGCTTGAGAGAGTTGGGGGATTCGGCTGTAGGTTGCGGCTTTGCTCCTGTCAAGGTTCAGAAAATTTGATGCAACCCACACCTCAAGCTTTGCGAACCGAAGCAGTGACTGTTGAAAGCTGAAATCCAGTGGCCGTCCCCTTACCTAACTGTGGGGCATTACGTTGCCGGTAGCTTCGCCCCATGGGTAGACACCTCGCGCACTCAAATATAGGGAGCATATTGGGACAATAGAAAAGAAAATGGAAACTACTATAGTGCATTGGGGTGACATGGAAACTACTATGTATATGAGGGTTATATTGGGATAATGGAAAAGGAAATGGAAACTACTATGAGGGTTTAGGGTTTATAGGGGTAATAGTGGAGTTAACTACGCAGATTCCAAGTAAATGAGAATTTTCCGTGCGGCCAAGGACTTTTTCAAATGTGCCAAAATTATACGAGGGATGTTGGCAAGTCATTGCATATGAGAAACTTTATATATGGAGTATGAGCAATTACACTGATTGGGGGCGGAGAAAGGAAAGGTGGAAAGGCGCGCAAATTTCGGGTGTTGGCGTTTGGCTTTTCACATCTCTGGTTGGCCTTTAGCATGCATCTAGAAAACCAGGGCTTTGTATTGTTAGTTGGGTGTAAACTTACCAAGAACTAATGTTAAAAAAACAACTGCTCAACTGTCCCAGACCTGACGAGTACTAGCTTCTGAGAATGACATGTCCGCTGCTGTTGGCTACGCGCAGCGCAGGAAGGTGCAGGGTCTGTACCGCTTCCGTCGGGCATATGAAGCCGGAACTTGCAAACTGCGGTCCACTCAGAACCAAAATGCGGCAATTGCAGTAGCTTCTTCAGAGTATGCCAGAGCAAAATCTACAATTTCCCGCGGCGAGCCTGATTCTATCGACGTTCACAGTCAAGTGGCTACTTTCCACTGCTGCTGCTCTTGAACGGTGCGGGGCACCTTCACGTGAGACTGACGGTTTGAGGTCTAGGCTGTGGAGGTCGAGGGTATGGGGCGTCGGGTGCAGTGTTAGAATGCATTGTTTTTTTCTTCAAGATTTGGATTTCAAGCCTGCTGCTTACTCCGGGAGGTAAGCGCATGTCGGATCAAGCCCTACCATGAACGTCTTGCACGGTCGCACTAGGCTCCAATCACCGGGCCAAGATTGGTTCAGGGTTTGTGGTTCAGGGTGGGCGAACAGAGTACCCCTATACTGCCTATGCTAGACACCCCGAGGTTTCCCCCGAAGGCCACTGACTAATTGGCCTTCACTTGTCCTAGCTCAACTTAATTCAGGGGGAAACCTGGGGGCAGCGTGAGGCGTGGGGAGTGGTTGGGGAACCCATGATGCGGGTGAACAAACATATACAGTAAGACTATAGAGTCAACCAAGAGAGTTCACATACAGTCCGCATGCTACCATCCATCTGCATTTGAGGTTAAGAGGCCCCAATGTCAAGCCTAGACCATTATAGTCGTTTTCGTAGGGACCTCCCAAACAAGGACACTCAATTTTGGAACCCCCTCATCTACCAAAAGCGAGCGAAAGGATAGGACCCAGTCACGCAGAATCTGTTTGAATTTCTCTGCATGCAAGAGCCCCATGCTCTAGCTCTAACTTCAAAGTTTGGGTTTCAGAGTTCAGGGTTCTTATTTTTGGTAAGGGTTTAGGGCTCAAGGTTCGGGGCTTAGTAGCTTAGGACGTGTGGGGAGAACAGAAGTCCTTAACACCATGGTGTGGCTGCTTCATCTTCCGTATTCTGTGAGCCTGCACATAATATGGCATGTGCAAGATCATATCCACAGCACCCTCCTGTGGTCCTTGTGCAATCCCCTCACAGTTGCTGATATCCTCCGAGATCTTGTTCCCTAGCGGGAAGCTCTCAACAATCATACATCTACCT
This sequence comes from Symbiodinium pilosum, assembly GCA_905231905.1. Classification (NCBI taxonomy): domain Eukaryota; class Dinophyceae; order Suessiales; family Symbiodiniaceae; genus Symbiodinium; species Symbiodinium pilosum. The sequence goes on from CAJNIZ010037825.1 coordinate 62,960, forward strand.
TATCTCTTAGTGTACAAAGAAGAAAGTATGTGCAGCGATGACCAAAACATCCCTTTGGAACAACTCTGCGGGCCTTCTCTAACACGTCCGCAACTGTCATGTTGCCGGCATCGGCCTTCACAGAGTCAGCTGGTCTTATCCCTTCCGCTGAGAGGGTAACGAAGGACCCAGTCTGTAACACAAGAAGCCGAAAGACCCATGACAAATTTGAGGGAGCAGAGGTTCAGGGCCAGAGTACCAAGAATATCTGTATCCTGGGTTTGACAGGACATGCTTGCAAATCCATATCTCCGAACTGAGCCTGGCGACGACTCAGGGTGAAACGAGCCCGCCCAAAAGAGACTTGTACACGTGATGAAGCACACCTTCAAATCTTCTATGTAACGCAGATGCAAGCTGCGACCTGAAGGTCGCACACCCAAACCTGAAACCTTGAATGGCACCCCGGATCCTACACCGTAGGCCTTCCTTGTTCGCGGTGTAATTGCCTATTGAAAGAAGAATTACTATGGCTACATGCAAGTTGCGGCCACACAAAAAAGTGGAGATCTGGATCCCTACAATGAAACCGACAGGCCCTCCTTACTATCGCAGCACGCTGTTCACTCCCCCCACTCTCCCTTAAGCACCGGCAAGAACACCATAAGGCCGAAGTGTTTGGATATAGGTTGTAGCCTCGCCAGAAGCTCAAGCCCCTCCAAGAAACTAGGGGAAGCCTTAGGGTTTAGGCTACCCTTTCCTTCAAAAGCAACGCTGAGGGCCTGAAATCGTGCTGTTGGAACTCTACATGGCCTTGGGTATCCCAAGCATATGAAGCCTAAACCCTAAACCCCCCAAGCACGCGTTGCTTCTGCTTAGTCGACCAACAATACGCCTCCTGCTGATACGGCCTTTTTCTCACAACTAAGGCTACTTTGCTGCGCGTCCTCATAATTATCACGCTTAACCCTAAACCTCCCCCCAATATTAAGGATTATCGTGTTTTTGGCTGTATAGCTGGCATCCCCTTTATTGAGCAAATCAGGGGTACCCCAGCAACCCCAAGAACCAACAGGGACTATAGGCACCCCTTTGAGGATTACATAGGGTTTAAGGCTTAGGGTTTAGGGCACATGCTCTGCACTTTTGGGAACCACCCTGCCTTTGTAATGCGGCCGCTGAAGTTGTTGATGCACAGTTGCTGCCACCTGAGCTACAGTTTTGATCATAATGAGCTGGTTTTCACAGGACTAGACAGGCGATCTTCGAGCAACCCATGGGTGACAGAGTGTTGAAACATGGGATGAAAAATTACCGTTTCTATTTCAGGGAAGAACATACGTATTCTCTTTGCTGCAAATATCCTGACAAAATAACACTGTGACACTAAAGAGGAGAATGCATTTGACGCAACAAATAGCTGCTTCCAGCTTCGGACGGTGAAAGAGTTCTCCTCTGGCACTGGGGGAGATTTTGATATTTGGATCTTAGTGTTTGATTCATGCAGGATTGTGTCAAGGGATTGTGGAAGTTTCCTTGGCTGAATGAAAGTCATAAAGGGTTTCTGCATGTGAGAAAACGCCTCATTAAGCGTCCGGCACTCTGTTGTGAGCTTTACAATTCCTGTGGCCTCTCAAAATAGTACGTGTTTCCGGATCTTGTGTTGGAATGCGTCTCTTTCGCGATATGTCCCGGCGCACCCTGTTTTGAGAAAGAGCCAATTGGGGATCAGAGCTGTGCATGCTTGCCGTAGTCAGATTTCCGGTGCCCTCAACAAGAAAATTGGAACCCCAACATGCCCATCCACGGGAACTGACAAGTTGGAGAAACTGCTGTTCAGTGACCCAAGTGGAAGGACGCGTGGTTTTACAGCGGCCTTGGCACAGCGCTACTGTCGCCTCCTGATCCACAGTGGCCCCATGTGACCACGGATCCATTGCTCAGAATGGCGGCAAAAGCTTCAGAAGTAGCTTGGATCTGCTGCACATCTGAAAGCTGGCCTTGCACGTTGCCACTGTCTCCCCCTGACCCTGCTAACCCCTTTGTGACGACAGACCCATCGCTCCGGATTGCAGCAAAAGCATGACGTGAGGCTTGGATCTGCTGCACATTCTTTAGCTGTCCCTGCACAGATGCGCTGTCACCACCATAGTCTTGGCTGCCCCATGTAACCACAGAGCCATCCTGCAGGATGGCAGCAAAAGCGCCTAGAGTCGCTTGGATGCATCGTACGTTCTTCAACTGGTCTTGTACTGTGCAGCTGTCACCGCCGTACTGCCTGTTGCCCCATGTCACGACAGATCTATCAGCCAGGATGGCCGCAAATGAAGAAACAGAGGATTGTATATCCCGCACGTTTGTAAGGTGGTGCTGTACAGCGCTACTGTCTCCACCTCCGCCAGCATTGCCCCACGTGACCACAGATCCATCGCTCAGAATGGCAGCAAAAGCTTCTGAGCTGGACTGGACCTGCCGAACATTCTTCATCTGATCTCGCACTACGTTGCTAATGCCACCACCGAAGACATTTCCCCACGTGACGACAGACTCATCCTTTAATATCGCAGCGAATGCATAGCGAGACGACTGGATCTGCTGCACGTTCTTCAGCTGTTCCTGCACAGCGCTGCTATCACCGCCATAGTCCTCACTGCCCCATGTAACAATGGAGCCATCGAGAAGGATCGCTGCAAATGCGCCCGCGGTTGACTGGATGTGCTGTACGCTCTTCAGGCGGTTCTGCACACCTCTACTATCACCACCATAATGCCTGTTGCCCCATGTCACAACAGATCCATCCGCAAGGATTGCAGCAAATGACGCCACAGAGGCCTTGATGCCCCGTACATTCTTCAGCTTGTCTTGTACGGTGCTACTGTCACCGCCGGAGATGGAGTTGCCCCATGTTACCACAGATCCATCACTCAGGACGGCAGCGAAAGCTTGCGCTGCGGCTTGGATACATTCTACATTCTTTAGCTGGCTAGCCACTGCACTACTGTCACCACCGTGCGGGAGAGCGCCCCACGTAACAACAGACCCGTCTCCCAGATTGGCAGCAAATGCGCTTTTGCCGCTGCAGACTCGAAGCCTTCCCACTTGCAGCGTCAAGGAGTCGCCTTGCTGTATTTTGGCCTTCTTGGCCGATGACTCTTGATCCAGAACTTTGCTGGAGGAGTCGAGGAGGCGACCCCTGCCAACAGCAAGGGCTTTCTCCGCGCGTCGTTTCAGGGTTTCTACAGAATCTTCCAGATGCGCCTCCAATGAGACTGCCCTCCCGCTCAGCAGGCTCACAGACACGGTAACTGACATGGCATCAGCAAATCCTAGAATCCTCAGCAACGCGCCTTGTGGCACTGTTGCATGTCAAGTTCAAGAAAACTCTGACTTGGTTCTACTTGGAGGGTCAGGGGACTTAGTAAGTAGGTTCAGAACCCCTACAACCCATATATCAACACTTGTTATCCTAATTGTTAACCTACTTACTAAGTCCCCATGACCCTCCAAGTAGCTTCCGTTTAACGGTGGAGGTTTTTTTTTTCAAAGG